>CM046834.1:11640183-11882683 GCA_025618425.1 Heliocidaris tuberculata
TATATATATATATATATACACACACACACTGTACACTGTACATGAATACATGATGAAATTTGTATTCAATTACAAGCAACACGCTGTACATGTACATGCATTTCAAAGTGTATGTATCTACATATATACAGCCTCCTTTACATGTATATTTATGGGTTGAGGTCTGTCTGCTTTTTTACCCAATTTTTCAAAAATCATGAATTTTGTATTTGTTCGTCTTGGTGAATTGGGTCACAACGGTAGTGAATATAAATATATATACAATCAACATTTGCTGTAGGCTATTTGATATGAAAGCCTCTGAGTCACTGTGTGGAGCTTTCTTGGTTGCTGAAAGTTTGTAACGACTCAAAAAATGGCTGAGGGTTTCCGTTTCGTTGCTGTGAAATATGCCACTTCTTTGCCTTTCATCTGGGGAGAAAACCTGGAAATGTTCATGCACTATATATATATATCAGGGCCCACTGGAGCTTGTGGATGTATATTTGTACATGTATGTAAGTGCATAGACCCAGATCTTAATATTGGATGGGATTTCTCATCGAAAGGTGTAGCGGTGATGACACCTTTCTCGTCTTGGGGCACTTTCCAGCCTGGTGGCAGGGTGAATTTCTAATTTGAACTTGCCTACATATTGCAGTGTAAAGGATGCACATTCATATTCCTTGGATTAATGAATGCAGTAGGTTTGAGATTGCAGGTTTACTCACTTTTATACAGGAAAATGTTACGCTTTAAAGCTCATAGATAGTCTCGGTAGCAAAATTCATACTGGCAAGAAACTTATCTAACATAGTCACATACTATTTTCCTTTTATCATAAGACACATGTACGAGATTATTTAACATTCCATTCACGATTTCGAACAAATTTTAGTGTAAATATCTGTAAGAAACGCTTGGTAACGGCTTTTCACTGCCTCACGCTAAGACCATATCCACCCGAAGGTTCCCCGCACAATGAACCCAGCGTTTCGCACTGTGTGTAGCGTATTCTATACACACAGCAATCCTCATGTGAGTAGTGTGTGTGGCCGTTGTTTTAATTTACATCCCCTCTTTTTTGGGCCAGGGATTTTTATTACTTTTCACCTCTCATTCAATAAATATTTCACTTGAGGAGGAAAAAGTTTCACAGCATCTTAGTTATGGTAGTACCCTGCTATTTATTAAGTAAAATCAAAGAAATCTCACGAAAAGTTTTTGAGGGCTTCCCAAAACTATCTTCTACCTTTAACACCTTTAAATCATGCCTTAAATGTAAAGTTGAGCTCTGGTCATGTGATTGTGAAAGAAACTGTCTCAAAAAAATTGAGGAAGGTTGATCATGTCTACATAAGAATTGGTGTACATGTATATTATGAGATTTTGGAATCATCAAAATGATAATAAATTGACCCAGTCTCACTGGAAAGCGCATGTATTGCACACAGGAATGGGTATATGTGACTGCACACACATGTCATGGCATGAATGTTCAGCCAGAATGCGGTTATTTCTTGTCCATTGTCATTTTGAAAATGAGGACATTTGAGGAGCAACCCTTTTCAGGGGATATTTCTACCATGATTCTTTGACAAAAGGAATGAGAAAGCTTACAAATTATTTTTCCCCTTTCCCAGAACTCTATAAAGAGAAGCTTACTTGTTTCAGCAGATGAGTACATATAAATACTGACTTCATCAAAGGAGTTTGCAACTTTGAACATTTTCAACAGAAGTACATGAATCATCATCAACATCGTCACATGGTGTTGTGCGCTCTTTTCATGCAAAGCCAAAGATTCATGTTCTACTAGAATTTTAACCTGATGCTTGGTTTAAGTTTGCTCTAAAGTCAAGTTTACCAAAGGAAGTCGGATCAAAGTTTTCACTAAGTTGTTTGACATGACTTTAATACATTACAATGTACATACATGTACATGTAATGTAGTTCTCATGTATTCAGTAGAGGCAATTCTGTAATACTGAACCAAAACACAATAAGGAATTAGATACATGTATATGTTGGATTACATTGTATACATAATTTATCACTATGAAATTGCTGGTTTAAAGATTGAAGTATAAGCTGTTGTTTATTGTTCATTCTGAAATGTATCTGATTTTTATGCTCCGAGTATTGAGATGACATACTTGTTTGTACATTGTTTTTTTTAAATGTAAAAAGTACTTCCGAACTTCATGAATGTCGTTCTCATTTTCCCCTTTTACAGATTTGCGGAAGACGGGAACGATTCTGGTAGACTCTAATCCATCTCAAGTGTTCGGCAGGCATTGGGTGAATCATCACAAAATCCAGCTCAGAGTTAGAGAAGGACAATAAACCCGAGCTAAAGGCAATAAATATTCCCCTGAACTCTGTAAATACCAGCAGCCAGGCCAAAAGTAGTACTTGAAAGTTGAAACTTCTCAAAGTAACCTGACAGAAAAGATGGAGGACCAAAACGACATGAACATGCGCTCCGAGCTGGAGGAGATCCAGATGCAGTCCAATGTGATGACCGACGAGGTGAGTTACTAATACTTTGATAACTCTCAAATGATTGACCCAGTCAGAACTTCATATGAAAACGAGGAATATAAATAGGTTGTCAAGTACAAGTCCAATCACTATTAGGGGTCCTAGGGAAAATTACTCTCCAAAAGTTAGATAACTGCTAGAATTTAAGAGATACAGCAGACCCCCTTTGTTGAAAATGCAGGGTATCTTTAGATTGTGTTCTGTATGTGAATTTGTGAAACCCTGACATGTCTCCTGAAATGTTTGAGTAATGGAGGGGCTCTTGACGAAAATGTCTTGAAAAGTTAGAAAAGCGATTTATTTTTAACATGACCCAACAGGAAGGTGTTCCAAATGTCCATCTGAACCTTTAACAACTTGTTTTAGGAGAAAAAAGAGAATCAGCAAAGGGCACCTCTTTCTCGATTTCTATTCGGTTTTGACAAGTCGAGGGAAATTAACAGTTTGGGAGTCCTGTGCATGGACTTGAAGATCAGGAAGAAAGAGAGCCAGTCAAATAAGATTTACAGGTGCATGCCATCACCTTTTTCCTGCTGTACTTGAATGGACTTTACAGGGTTTCGTGCCTAATTGTAAATGCATTTCGACCACTTTTTTTTAGTGTTCACGACAAGCTTTCTAAAAAGATATTGATCTACTGTTGGTTGTAATTACGTACATGTAATGTCACTAGATTATGTGCAAAAATGAAAAGAAATTTGTTAGATTTGAAAAAACAACCACCTGTAGGTCGTGCCAATTGAGGGTGATGTGTACATTTTATACTGAGACTTTAAAATTCTACTTCATTTTAATGGAGTGTTTAGCACCTCTATGTCATCCATTTCTAACAAAATCTATCTGTATATGTACACTGAACATGTGCCTTCATGTATGTGCTTTAAACTAGAAAGAGGAAACAGGGTATTAGCAGTCGCTAATTAATCATTGTCCTGGATGGGTGACTTGGGTGTCCATTTTCATAATTAGTATCCTGACCCTGGAAAATCTATAATGCATTAACACCACAACCCCCAAATGCCTTTACCTTCAGTCAGAGAACTTTGCATAGAGCTGATAGTATGTATTAATTAATAACATGAAGCTTGTGGGCAGTGTAGAACTAAAATGGTTCTGATTATGCGTGTTTTATTTCTCATCCTCCACGTATACATGTTCAAATAGAACTTCAACCAGACATACACTTGATTTGCATTCTTGTGAATTTCATGTTTGAACTTTACCAAGTACTTGAGCATGAGTAGAGTGATATTAGTTTCTGTGCAATTCAGCTCCCCCCCCCCCTCCAATAAATCCTAGCTTGCCTACTGCCAATATTGCTCAAAACATAATAAAAACCAGCCTTTTGTCCATACGCAATATGCAGTGCATGATATGTCGTGTCATTGAACGCCCCTTTTTGAAAGCTTTATTGACGTCAAGAAGAAGGAGAGATAGAATCTCTCAGCACAGTCTTGCCTTTATGAAATGCAGAAATGTATGTCACGCTTCAGGGTAACTCATGAATTTTTGAAAGAAATAAGGGCGGAAAGCCATGGGTTGCATAGATCTGGGAAATGTTAGCCCAGTGCATGCATGGCAGTCAGAAGTTATATAATGTGATGCGTGCAGCAGTGAGATGAAATGTAGTTATAATGAATGAGGAACCAGGAGATTTTTAAAGGTCTTTTTAACATCTTGTTTTGGGTTGTTGTTTTTTTTTTGGGGGGGGGTTTATCTTTCTGTCATTTTGGATCATATCAAATTATCTCATAGTTTTCAATTACAGTGAAAGTTTGGGCTAGATTTTCCCCTCCAAGCAGAATTTTGTCTCACAGATCTATGTATTGCAAAGCATTAACATGATTTACATGATTTACGTGATTTACATGATAGTGCAAAAAACCTGGAAATAGAATTTATATTAATGTACACTGTAGAATTTGAATCAAGTTTTTATCTATCAGTACATTTCATTTTTGGGGAAGTCCATGGTATTTGGTCATTGAAAACTTTGAAATATTTATTTGAAGTGATGGTTTCTTTCATCCAGAAATGAATTCGCCCAATGCACATACAGCAGATCTGCAGTAGATGTGGACCTATCAGAAACAAATGATCTTACAAAATTGTTTCTAAGATAAATAGGAGTTAGTTTAAATTAAATTCAAAGCTATGTAGCATTTAGAGTTATGCTGAAAATATTTTGTGATACTTTTGCATTTGACCTTGACCCTCAAGAATGTCATTGACCTGAATAAAATCTGATTGACCAATTTTAATTGGAAAAGTGAAATGTATGAAAAAGTATTGTTTCTAATTTGACGTACATTGTACGGCAGAAATGATGTCAATCCAGCATACATTTACTTGAACATGTAGTTGTACACTTGCTCAGTGCAAGGAAACTACATGTACATGTACACAATCTGTACACATGAAACGTTTTTCAGAATTTTACCGAATTTTATTTTCATTACGTGTACAACTTGGGTATTAAATGTATGTTTTAGCCATCATCCTATAATGAAATATTGTTAATGGACCGTTTTGGAGTCAGATATATATTTTCACTAGATAGTATGAGATGGGTAAATTGCTTATTTTGAGTTGGACTTTTATCCATACACTGTATTTGTTTGCAGCACATGTAGAACATCAAACCTATCCAATGTGTACACGAATCTAAAATTTTCACCCTGAAGTGGATTTAATACTTTGTCAGGATTGGGTGCACTCTCAATCTCACGTACATGAAAGCTCTTCTGGAATTCTGCTTTTGCAGAGGAATTGTGTTGACAGGTTCTTGACCTAATTGCCTTTAAATGATGATTGCTCAGAAAGTCTGTGGCTTGGCATCTTAGAGGTACATGTAGGGAAACATGTTTCAGTCAAAAAATGGAGTACATTGTACATGTGCATGTATACTGTTTTATGTATTTGATAAGTACTCTGTTCTCTCTTTCTCTCTCCCCCCCCCCCTCCCTCTCTCTCTCTCCTCCTCCCCCTCTCTCCCCCTCTCTAATTAAGCAATTAAGCAGAAGATTTTTAGCATTGAAATACCTGTAACTTCAAAAATATTTGCTAAATTGACACGAAACTACAAAAATCAGGTAGTTACCATCCATTTCCACCTTTTATTAGTCTATGATAGAAAGAGAGAAATCTGCTCATGTTTAAACATTACCAGAAATTTACTTGATGGCATGCTACTGCCCTTTTGCCAGCTGCACAATTTATAGAATGTACCAATCATGGCTTGCAGGTACACTACATCATGAAATTGAAAGCACAATTTACAAAACCTAAATCTGATTTGTATCATGATTCTTCATTAATTTAAATGCACCCAGTATGTAATCCCAAGAAAATTCTTCTGTAGCAGATAAATTTGTAAAAATTCACTCATTGGCCCGCTGTTCATCTTCTTCTGATCTGTACATGTACATGTAAGTACAGGTGCATGATTAACAAATGAGGCAGGTGGACATTCATCCCTTGTTTATGAACGAGCTGTCCAGCCAGCAGAATAAGTGATGTTAATGAGACTGATAATGCCATTATACCTCACCTATAATGGATCAGCTTCCCCTCCAATCTACCCTCTTTCGCTCTCTCCCTCTCTCTCTCTCTCCCTCTCTCTCTCTCACTCTCACTCACTTGCTTATCCCCCTCGCTCTCTATCCCCTCTCTCTCTCTTTCTCTGTATCATTCTCCTCGTTACCTTTTACTATCTCCTTTTCTCTCTCTCCTTTTTTCTCTCTCCTTTTCTCTTTCCCTTTTCTCTCCTTTTCTCTCTCTCTCTCCTTTTCTGTCTCCTTTTCTCTTTCCCTCTTTTTTCTTCTCTCTTTCTCTCTCTCACACTTCCCCATCCTGCCCTTTCCCTTCCCTTTCCTTTCCCTTTCTCTCTCTCCTTTTTTCTCTCCTTTTCTCTTTTACTTTCTTTTTTCTTCTCTCCTTCTCTCTCTTTTCTTCTCTCTTTCTCTCTCTCTCACACTTCCCCATCCTTCCCTCTCTCTCTCTCTCTCTCTCTCCCCTTTATCTCTGTCAGATTGTCAGATAGAGTGATGCTACATGTATGGCACATTAGTCATTTGATTTTGTCCTATCATGGTCACCTTTAAGTGGTATGCATTTAGACACATTTTAGCTGAAGGTGCCATCGAGGCATTTAAGTACATTGTGGAATGCTCTTATAGCAATAAGATGATTTGATGCGTGATGGTAATGCCTATAGTTTAGTGATGGTGTGATATTTACAAATGTGATGGTTGGTGTTTATTTTGCCCAGAATTTCAAAGAAGATAGGTTTATTCTAATAGAGAAATAACCTGGAAGAGACTTATACATGTAGGTCAGAGTCCATTTGCTGTTTTTACAACATACAAAAGTCACAAACCCTATATGGAATAGATTTCATGTCTATTCCTTCAACAGCAACCATGAAAATGGACATTTTCACAAGGGAAATTACAAGAGTTGCCAATTTGTGTCTGATCGATTACAATGGAAAATATTAGTAACTTTCTTATTCTTATAGGATATTCTAGAGAGTTTCACTTATATCTGTTTCTCTTCTTAATCTACTTTGATCAAAACCAGGGCCCTGTTTCATAAAACTTGTCATCAATGACAAGTTGCAATAACTGTTATAAGTTACTGAAATCCTTGCATCTGTTTGGCTGAGAGCAAATTTGTCCGTAAAAATCACCTACAAGACACTTGATGAAACCCCCCCCCCCCCAGGATGGACTGTCCCTTTAAGAAATGTTTGTTATCGTGGCACCTTGCCTAGAGGCACTTGTAAGGTCCTCTTATCCAACGTTAAATGCCTCCTTCACACCCTCCACCGATCTGTCTCCTGGACTGGCAAAGTATTTTTAAATGACAGAAAAAAAAAAGGAATTGTACAAGTATAGATTTTCTAGAGATAGAGAAGGGAGGCTGGGGAGGGGAACGTGTGCGAGGATTTAAAAAATGTAATAGACACAGACACATCTGGAAACTTTGAATTCCAGGGAATTTTACTCTTGTTGCACATTTGTAAGAATACAAAAAGAGAGAGACGAGAAAGAAAGAGAAAAAGAGAGAGAGAGATGTGAGGAGGACTGTGGGAAGAATGCAAATTAAGAAGTGAGGTCTAGACAGAAACATGAACAATCCTACCTTGTATACAGGGTGGCCAAGAAAGAATGCAATGCCTAAGATCTGCAGTTTCCAGTGACATCATTGACACAATATCATTATCATCATCTTCTTTTATTGGGTAGAAAACTCTTTTCTGAGTAAAATGACACCAAGATCATCAATTTTGGGTAAGGTGTTTTGATTCTACGTCTGTTTTTGTTAGGTAATGTCATTTTCAAAATTTGCTACATTTGCAACTGTAGTCATGCTTGAAGCAGCAAGAAATTTGCCAATGATGGCTTTTCATACAGTCAGCCTTGTTGACAAACTCATGACTGCTCTCGCTTTGAAAACGAAGATAACATGAAACAAAGATTGTATGAAAAGCCGTCATTGCAAAATTTCTCACTTCTTCAAGCATGCAAAAGGCACAAAATGACATTGCCTCTCAAAAAAATAGCCGTAGAATCAAAATACCATTACCCAAAATTGATGATCTTGGTGTCATTTCACTTGGAAAAGAGTTTTCTACCCAGTAAAACCAAATCTAATGATATTGTGTCAGTGATGTCATTGAAATTGCAGATCTGACGTGTTGCATTCTTTCTGGGCCACCCTGTATTTTACAGCCATTTTTGTTTTTATGTTGTGTTTTTAATATTCTCTGTGCAGTTTATAAATGCTGCATCATATTGTGTGACATGAAATACTACACCTCTACATGCCTTCTTTTTGCCATCTGTTACTGTATTTTCATGTAAATTTATTTAGGCAGATGACACGGAACCAGCCATTTTCATGAGTTTCATTATGAATAAAAGTGCATTAATATCGGTATACTGAGGTGAAATTTAAAGACTTTTACTGCTGTGTATGAATGACAAATAGAGTTTCTTTATTACGAGGTTTTACTGTAACAGTAGAACCTCATAATAAAGAACACTACAAACTAACTCTTTGTTATAACAAGGTAATTTTGCCAGTCCCACTCCTTTGTATTCTATTGTTTATTAGCTCTGATATGTAGGTTTCGATATAAAGGGGTAATTTCCTTGGTCCCGAGGAGTTTGTTATAGTGAGGTTCCACTGTACAATGTCAGTGTAATGGTTTATTTGACCTGACTGCTAAGAAAGCATGTGTATGCTTGTAAGTAAGCAACCAGGGGACCTACGGCTTTAAGTCCTCTCCAATGGATTTGGTAATGAAGATTAATGCCTTACCACAGGGCACTAGCGCATCCACTTGGTTTTGAACCCTGGTCCCCCCAGTTACAAGACCACTGCTCTACCACTGAGCCATCGCGCCTCTTCGTACATGTATGTAAGTCGATAATGTTCACAATTAGAACAGTAGCATTTTTTAGGCTCTCCTCTCTTTTTGGCTTGTCCATTCTGCCTTGAAATTAAACATGGAGGATGCAATATGAGCAAAGACCCTTTCAAAAATAAAGGTAACCCAATCTTCTCTAATCATTGGATACCAGACTAGATCATGGCATGTGACCATAAAGCTAAATATACAATGGGGACGTTGTGAGAGGAAGGCACTTCTAATGAACGGTGTGCCTGGCACTTAGCACTAATGTCTTGAATTCTCTAGGCTCTGCGGCTAGCTCCCTCTGGCTTAGTCCAATTGAATCAAATATGAGGATGAAAATTATGCAAAGAGGCCCTGTTTGGGGGGGGGGACTACATCTATTTAGATGCATTGGATAGTTGGGATGAGCGTGGCAGAATGTTCGCTATGTGCAATTAGTCGGATTTTCTGCCGTGTGAAGAACACCGCCTCATGTTGCATGAAAAAATTGCTTTAGCTGTTTCCCATCACTTTTTTAATCATGCAAATTGATGAAGAGGTAATGTTTGATCCAAATTATCAGGGATGTTTTCAGGCTGTTGCCTTATTTGTGTATGTGCAGCATATACTGTACGGTACTCCTGTATACATGTAGCAGTACCTTTTTTCAGGCTCATTGAGTAAAACCAACTTGTAATTTTATGCATGAATGTCATCAAATTCTACATACCCAAATTGGAATACCAAATTTTTCTTCCCCTAAATTTTAAAAACACAATTTCTTGACATATCAATTACATATATTTACACATGTATGCTTAGGCTGTTTATAAAGAAAGAATGCAGATCTATATACATTTAGATACATATAAATGTAAAGGAATGTAAACCCTGATGTTAAAACCTTTCCCCAGATATGTTTCAATTATGTTATATTATTCAATGATTTTGGCACACATTGATTATTGTAACATTGCTTGGGCTAATGGGAATGATTTTTTTCATGGCTAGATTATTCATACTTCAGAAAAAAGCCATTCATATAATTTCCAGTGTGCCATATAATGCCCACTCATTACCAATTTTCAATCAGTTAAATATGTTAATGTATATGATATAAGTATTTTTAATATTGCCATTTTTATGTTCATGTGTTCAAAAGGTCTATTACCGCCTTACATAATTTCAAAATTTTCCTTAAATTTTAGTATCCATGATTACAAGACTCATAATGCCTTCAATTTTCACAACCAAAAATTAGAACAAATGTTTTTAAAAATTCAATCTTTTTTAAAGGTCCTGTAGTATGGAACAATATCCCAAACACTTTAAGAAATATTCCTTTTTTGGAAATATTCCTTTTTTGAAGAATTTTAAAAAATATTTTAAATCTCATCTTGTGAGTATGTATGAGATTGATTGATTGATTTACTTTCTCTTTGTATATATACTTCTTTCTTTCTGTTTGAATTTTTGTGTATCCAATTTACTTGCTTTATGATTTATCTAAGGGGTCAACGTTTTATAAGGCTAAATGCTCTTTTTGTTGACCCCCCATTCATATAAAATGTCTCTCCTTTAATTTTTTTTTAAATGTACATCATGTTGTATTAGTCATGTACCTTAAGTTTGTTTTATGTCACAATTTTTATCTCATGTATCATGTATCATAATTATTTGTATATTTTTATGGAGAATCAAATAAATGAATTGAATTGAATGTATTTATTAGACTGTCAAATAGAGAAATAAAGTGCATCTCTGAAACATGCAATAGTCATTTAAAGGCAGTTTTTGCAGTTTTTCAGTTTGAAATTATGCATGTAAGCTACATGGATGGACCCTACATGTAGCTGTTCATGCATTTCCACTTGTAATACCATATCACTTCAGGCCATTCCGTTTATAATGTATTGGACAAATAAGCAGCTTCTGCCCAGAAACTATTTCTGTAGAGAATCTAAAGGGTCGTTAGTGGATTGGATAAATGTAGACAACAATAGTCAGGTTCACACGAAGGGAGCTAAACTTGTAGTTATCTTTTAGTTTCAGACCGTATGAACGGACTCGTAGTTTCGAAACTTTAAGTTTACTTATAGTTAACGCCAAAACCATGAGCAGCGGGGGGGTCGTCGTAGTTACAGTCCATGTGGACAGAATAAATTTTAAGTTTAGCAATGTCATTAACGATGACCTCTCTGCTCATGTTAAACTATGATCGCTCAACTTGTAGTCTCGGAACAACAAGCTGCGTTGTTTCAAGCCTGTGTGAACCCTCGTTGTTGTTAGTGAGCTGTTGTTTCTTTAACTTTAAGTTTCGCTAACTTAAAGTTTTGATCTACATGTACAAGTCCCATATGAACGTATCTAATGTTTCTCTTTGTAGCAAGATTCAGTACAGTGGCAGTCCAGGAATTTGCAAAGGAAGGAAGCAGAATGGGAAATTATATTTCTGACCCCCCCCCCCCCCCCCCCTCCAAAAAAGGGTTATATTTTTCACATGCTGTATTGGTCAAACATTTGAAGGGGGGGCATATTTTAGGGTTTTGTATTATGATATGCCATTTTTGTTTCAAGAGGGAGGGGATGGGCCAGTTGTGCCCCCCCCCCCCTTAAATCTGCCTGTGGGTCAGAAGGTCTACAATTGAAGATTTTAGCAATCATACATTTTCATATGGGTTCACATGCCCTCCTTTTTGAGCGATGATTACTAGCTTGAGGGAGGCACTTTCTCTGGTCCAAGAGAAATGAAGGATGGGAATGATTGAAAGTGACATGCCTCAGTTGCTTTCAGTGCTTCGTCTGATACTCATCAAATATTGGTTTGTAGAATCGATGGATTGAGATGACACACCTTAGGCAAGTCATCATTGGTGCATGCTCTGCTCTACCATTTAGCAATTCAATAATGCCTTTGTTTTATATGTTTAATTTTATCAGACTCACATGTATGTAATCAGCACATTGACAGTTAATGCCCTTTTGGCTCTCAATAGATGATATCTTTATGAAAGTGGGAAGGGCACAATGTATGGGCCTAACAAAGTTAGAAGGATGGAATTTTTTTTATGAAGAATGAAAAATAAATTGAACTTGAATTTGAACAGAAAACTAGTAGATAATAATAGATGGGATATTTCCTTTGTCATGTGAAATTCAACTAAACCTAAACATTTTCATATTAGAAAAAAAAAGTGTTATACATTCAAGATCCATCAAAAGTAATATACATTCAAGATCCAACAAAAGTAATACACATTCAAGATCCAAGAAAAGTAATAAACATTCAACATCCAACAAGATCCAACAAAAGTAATATACATTCAAGATCCAACAAAAGTAATATACATTCAAGATCCAACAAAAGTAATATACATTCAAGATCCAACAAAAATAATATACACTCAAGATCCAATAAAAGTAATAAACATTCAACATCTAACAAAAAGAAAAATTTCAAATGACTGCATACACTGTATGCATACAAAAAGATTTGTATACTTTTTGTTTGTGCCAACCTATATTCCTACCAACCTATATTCCTACCATCCCAATTCCAAGCCTTTGTCTGCAAACTACATTATAACCCATCCTCTCTGACACTGTTCAAGCTCGTTTGCACAAGCAGTGTGTTGCAGCGGATGCTTTATTGATTTATCTAGCCTCGTAGGTGAAATTAGCATGATCAGTGTAGTATTAACAATTAGGGGAAAATTTATGACTAAATGCCTGCATCTGCTGCCTAATTGAAATTTCCATACCATGTGCAGTGCTAATGGTCTTTTGAACACTGAAAGGTCTGCTGAATTGTTTAAATCTTCCATTCTGGTAGTCTTGTTGGATTTCTGTGCATATTTTACTACACAATGTATAATATTCAAACAACCAACCAGACAGTTGTGGCCATATCCTTTAATAGCCTTCAATTTTCAGATTTTTGGGTAAAATTACTTGATTAAAAAAAAAAAATAGTTTTTCTTAGAATGAAAGAAAGAATATCCCTCTAAGTTTTAAGAAAATTAACCCTTTGCCAACAGAACCAGGTGGTCCCTATATTGATCCTATGGGAATGAGAGAATTACATGTAAGTAGTGATCAGGTCAACAAAGCATAGTAAGAGAAAAATTATTTAAAACAAACAATCTTTTGTGAATGTCAATCTCTTGGGCTGTTGGTCTTCTAGGATGACCCTGTACTTATACAATGTACATATACTTCTCCTTCTTAGGGCCCTGCAATTATCGTTATCCTGCATTGCCAGGTACCCATTTAATACACCTAGGTGAAGGGGGGGGGGGGGGGGGAGGGGGAGGGGGAAGGATTGAGCCCAGGACCCCAAATACATGTCTGAGAGTCCAGAGCCTTCATCATAGTGCTCCCACTACATGAAGCATTACATTGAAATGTCTAGTTTCATACTCTGTTACCATGGATGACGGCATGTTTCCTTCTTGTCTTTTGTCTGAGGAACAGCTTGCAAATAAACCCTGATGGAGTATTCCAATCCAATATCCTGACTCTCATATTCGTTTGCATTTAGGTATACTCATACTTCATGTCCCTCTATAAATTTATAAAAATATAACATTTGGTGGGGGGAACATGGTTCACACTACATTCTGTGTTGTACATAAGTGGATGGTTCGATGTGAATTTTTGCAGTGCTCGACTCATTGGCCAGTATTTGAAAAAGAGTACTAAATTAAAATCTTATCTTTGTTCAGTGATTTACAGAGCGCAATTTTGACCTCTTAGCAAATTACAAACAATTGCATTTAAACATTTAAAAATTCCAAAGAGAAAAAAATATTAATGTGTTTGCTATCATGACAAACATGAGGAATCAATTATAGTAAGTCATAAATGATCAGGGGAGCTTTTCATCAAGTGTTTTGTCAGTGAGTTTCACCGACACATTTGCTCTCAGCTAATCAGATGCAAGGATTTCAGTAGCTTGTAATAGTTGTCGGTTAAGATCACTGACAAAAAACTTGATGAAACGCTCCCCTGAATCAGACGAGTCAAAATCATTTCCCCTATGCCTAATGCATGTATCAATCAAGTCTCTCAGTGTTTTGGCCATATTGTGTAAGCCTTACAGCGTAACTCATTTTTAATGAAAGTTTCTTAGGGAAAAAATTTATATGGATAAAAGGTTGATGCTTGTGGAGTAAATACATGTATGCCTGCTTGTAGACAATGTAGACAATGTAGTCTTGTGTTTGAACATGGACTAAATTTAGTACAAGTACTGTACATGAATGCTTTTCCTTGAAGCCAGCTGCAGCTAATCATCTTCTCTGCCTTTAATAGGTCCCACAAACACATGTCGTAATTAAGATTTTATTTGGCTGTAAGTTGGTTTAATGATGTATTAATTTGCATTTGAATTGGTCAATCACTGTAATTGAATTAGATTATTGTAAGGGGCTGGTCACACATCAACAATTTGTTAATGAAAAGAAATTGCTCTACATGTATGTGAGCCTGATCGGTTAGTCACGGACGGACATTTGACAAATTTTGAAAGTTTGAAGGCCTGTAAAAAATAAGTTATGAGATGAGTTGAGCTATTTTATGTTTCATTGTGAAGGGTACCACTGAAGGTGCTAAATGATGATAAAATTTGGTTGCCATGGTTACCTACTAAAAATAGAATCCATTAAATATTCAATGTCACGGACGGACAGGATAGAAATGGGTTTCTTGACTTATCAGTAATCTTTTGTCATTTCTATCTAAACAAACTGTCACTGACAAATTTTTTTGACTGCAAATGTTAGTCAAGTAAATTGACTTCCCTGTCACATACATAGAGTTTTAAAGCCAGCTGTAACTTTTGCTAGAGGTCTGAAAACTTTTTGTCACGGACGGACATTTGGGCGTCACGGACGGACATTTTGAGCGTCACGGACGGACATTAACTTAAAAACTGCATGTGTTCCTATCTAAAATTGCACATACGTACTTCTTGCTTTCTACTTTTTGTTTGAAATTGATTTTATTCCACTATTAAGCAAAACTTAGCTTGAAAACCTTAGTTTTTAAGTGGAATCTATGTCAAAAGTGGATGCCTGTATTGTAGTGTATACACAATGTACAAGTGCATGTACTCATGTAGTGTACAATACAACTTTACATGTACAATATATGCTACAGACCAAAATGAACATGTTGAGAAGAATGTGATGTAAGCTTTCAAAATATAACCCTTTACATTACAGTCATGTAGGTGGACCAAAATCAAACATCATTGGATAAATCTTTCTCATACCATAGTTTACTTTTTCAGTAAAATCTATAGCCTTCTGGACAAAGGCCCTAATGGCAACAGTTGAGTGTACAAAGCCTACAGAGCCTAATTATGTCCTGTTAGTTGAGGGATTGCCCTACACCACTAGTGTAAGTCATATATTATAACTTTCTGACCCCCTTCCCCATAAAAAACTGTTTCAGGGTTGATGCAACCAATTCAATTATGAGCATTTAAAATCATATACACTGTAGTGTCTAAAAAGGTTTCTTCTTGTTATGTGATTATATAATTCTTTTTAAATTGTTGGCCGTGTATGATCCTGAACTACAAAGAATCTCTATTTGTCTCAAACGTTACAACTAATTCAAAGCATTCTTACAAAATAGAGTCCAAACATGGCTCTTGCGATCTGGTACCACATCTGACCTCCAATGTTTATAATTTTCAAGCACAACTTGTAATTTAATTTGAATATTGATCAAGCTTCGGTATTAATGTTGAATCTAAAACTTTTTACACGTTGCTGATGACCAAAAATATCAGCTACAATAATAGCTATAGTTATAGCTATATACAGATGATGAATACTTATTTTATTACTTATTCATTTAAAATGAATAAGTAATAAAATAAGTATTCATCTTCTGTAGACACCTGTAATGGATGTCTTTTGCAAACTGATAATGCAGGCTGGCTCCCATTAGAGCCATAGCAAAATCATTAGGTTTTTATGACATCATTTTATTAGCTTGAAAAAGAAAAAAATTGGGGCAGGGTGGGGGGTAATTTTTGCAGTCATATGGGGGGATCACAATACCATACAGTCCAACCTGCTTTAGCGACCACCTGTATAGAAAGACTACCTGTCTATAAAGACCACAATTTTTGTTTCCCTTTAAAACTGTTTCTCATTAAATCATGTATTAAAAGAACCTGTAGGTAAAGACCACCTGCTCGTAAAGACAGCTTTTCTTGTCTGTCTTGAGTGGTCTTTATAGACAGGTTTCACTGTACGTGATATTTTGGATGAAATATGTTCCATGAACCAATAAGCAATAAAACAATTCATTGAATTTGAAATCTGACAGCATTTACCATTTCAGTATATTGCATTGTCCGTCTGTGACAAAATTAGTGTCCGTCCGTGACAATTTTCAAATTCGTTTTTAGTATATGTATATCTAATTGATCAAGGTTTTATTCATACATGGTATAGGTCTCTAGCTAGTGAGATAGCTCAGCATGGTTTTCATTTTTACTTTTGCTCCACCAGTGGAAAAAAAAACTTTTACAAATTTTTTCTGTCACGGACGGACAAATTTGCATCAAGATGTGATTGACCATGCGGCACAACCATTTCTGTACAAATATTTTCAAATATTTTTTGGTTTTCAATGGACTGGTGCTTGATCTATAATTATTTGCTAACAAAACTTCACAAAGTTTAGAGAGCGTTAAACTAGGACCTAATCAATCTTTCTAGAAAATGTCCGTCCGTGACATTAGTGTTCATCACCCCTGTTGTAAAATGGGCCAATCCAATGACTTTCCCGACCTTATCAATTAAACAAACGTGAATCTTAGTAACTTCAGATATTAATGAAAAACCTGAAAGTGATTTCATCATAAAAAACTGAAAATTAAATTTTCACCCCAATGCTCACTCTTAACCGATCAGGCTCATGTAGAAAATGTATGGTGCTCACGTATGTATGTTGATTAGCCTTCAGCACCAGTTTTCTCAGATGAAATACACTTTCTACATACATATAGACTGATTCATTGTTACCGTTATCAAATTGTTCAGTTGTGACCAGCCCTTAGTTGGTGACAGTCAAAATAAATCACCAATTCTTATCCTCTAAAAATGCTGGATAAACTTTACCCAATAATAGGTAAAATTTTACCTAACAAACATGCATGTTCCTTTTTTTACCCAATATCAGGTAAAAACAAATTAACCAGCGCTTTTATGTGTACGTACATGTGATGTAACTCAACTTGAATGATCAAATCACAGGTTTCATTTTTTGTTAGTATACTATTAATACATGTACATGGTTGGGAGTGCGTTAGTGCGATCTGGCAACACAAAGGTTTTTATCGTGGTGTACTAACACACGAGGCGTAGCCGAGTGTGTTAGACACCACGATAAAAACCTGCATGCTGCTGGATCGCACTAACGTACGAACTCACAACCATGTATTAATAGTTTTATAAAACGGGTCTACAATTTTAGTGTTTTCTTACAATCTTAGTGTTTGATCCGGATTAGCCAGCCGTGCGTTAGTCCCCTCGCCGTGCGTTAGTACTTTTTTTTTGCACGGTCACGTGGTGTTATTTGACCAATCAGGATGGCTACATTCTTGAACCCGTTTTATAATTTGTTTTGATTTTGATACAAAAACGTCCTGGATGTCAAGAATAGAAGGAAATGTGTTACACTGTAAGTAGACGTTCAGGTAGACGTTTTGTAAAATAGAACATATCCTACTCCACATCTTGTGCAGGTGTACTTGTACACCTGTTATGGCAGCTACACAATAGATAGGTGCAATATTATGGAGTTACTCTTCTCGAATTAAGTGCCTTTCATTGACAAGTTGCCATGTTTCAGAACACAGTAAAGTAACAGTTTATCCTCTGTTTAAGCTATGAAATCTTCTTTTGGTAGTACACGTACATGTAGTTATTAGATTGTTCATTTCGAACAAATTTGTATACCCCTCCCCCCCCCCAAAAAAAATACTTTTGTAATATTAGTCTTGATAATAGTTGGATTTGTATGTTAGCTTGTTTTCTTAAGGGTAGCACTTAACACTAACATTTACCTTGCTATAGCCAAGCTTCACTGATACGGTGTCCAGGCACACGCATTTCAAGGAAAATGTTCTTACCAGATTTCAAAGTTTGCGGCAATATCTCCTTGCCACCTACCTTCTTCAACATAGATACATGTAGATCTAAATGTTCTTGTAAATATATAAAATAAGCAAGATCCCTGTTACTGGAAGGAAAACAGAAAATTTACTGTAAAAAAGAGAAGAAATGTATGTTTGTTTGCTTAGCAGACAGGTGCTCTTCATGTAGTCCTACAAGTACAAGATAGACTGCAAAATGTGCAAAGCTTGTGCATGCAAACAATTAGGTCCTTTTTATAGTGCACAGCCAGAAGACTGATAAATTATTCTCAAGGTTAGCGGCATGCAGTTACGATGCGAATCAATTCCACTAATAGAATTAGAGAATTGAAGAGATAGAAATATGTATGAACGACCTTCACATTTCCAATCCAAAAATGAGGAGAGGTAAGGGGGGGGGGGGGGGGGGGGGGAGTTGCACAATTTAATTTTACTTTCAATATAATTTTACATTCCCGCTGGCTTGGAAAGCAGAAATGGCAAGATTTCAATTTGGAAAGTAAACATCGCTGTAATTGTTCATGTATTTGCATATAAAATTCATCTAGGTTATGTAGGCTCAAATGCAAATAAATAAACATAATATAAATCTACTTAGTTTGGTCTGTGGCATTGGCATACATTGGCATGATTGTAGGCCTACAATTATGCTAGTCATCATCATTCATGTAATTTATATAATTTAGATAATTACAGGGGATGTGCTTACTATACACATGATGAAATCAAAATCATCCTGAAAGAATCAGGTTTTAATGTTCCGTGATACATTGGACATTGTAGATGCATTAATGTCAAGCCCTACCTGTACATGTCTATTCTGCTGAGTTTCACCAACCCAACCCTAGCATATACATGTGAAAAATGTGGCATTATTGACTCTTTTGGAATCCTGCAGTCTGGGAGGAAGCGATGACCTTTTATAGCATATGATGACATGAATAAGGATTGTATGTCCCCTGACATTTCAGAGAGTTCACTACAATGAAGTTGACTGAGTGCAGTGAGATACTTGTTTTCAGTGTTTGTTTGTTGTTGTTTGTTTAATTCATTCTGTGTACTCTGGAGATTGCTAAGACAATGCATTTTGCCTATTTGCAGCATGCATTTAGACTTCATTCATACATAATGTGATGCACCATTAAAAAAAAGAGGATAAAAGAAAAAAAAATTACTAAGTAAAATCCTGTGTTTTGTTCTGGCACTAATCATCATTGAATCAATGTTGATTATGTGAAAAAGTATTGGAAGGCTACCACCTAACCATTAATTAAATAAAACTCTTTTATGATTCTTACACAAAATAATGGAATACTATTTTTTGTTATCTCAGGTAGATGGTAAGATGTTTTTATCCAATTCAAAGTTAAGATGAAATTTCCTTTAAAAGAAGAATTTTATATCAGCTCAGTGAAATATAACCTAGCCGCCATTTTTGAAAGAAACATTTGTTATGGATAAAGCTTGCTCATAAGAGACTTCTTCATACTGAATAATTGAGCTGCTCATATCAATTATGAAAAGGGCAGGCATTACAAAATGATGGCTTCTTTGTAATAGAGAAGGTGTTCTTTTCATACCAAGAGAAATGAATGCCAATTTTTATTTGCAAATGTAGAACTATTAAAGGAGGAGGATGTTCAAAAGTAGAGATACATGTGTGTGTATCCATTTATCAAAATAGGAAGATTAAAAAAATTAACAATTGTGTAGCATAATGATGATAATTGTAGTAATAAAGATAATAATTTAGATTTGTAGACATATGTAATACATACCTTTGAAGGATACAACATACTAGTTAGCAGTTCCAATGTCTTATTACTGAATTTTCTGGTTTAAAAAAAAAAAATACAGTAAATATATGCTATACAATCCATGTAATCCCATATGACATCATGTCTTTTCACAAGTTATTTCATCCAAAAATGAAGAAACTCTTGATATTACTACTGACTAAGTGTAGTTGTACAAGAAATAACCATTAATTAGCCAATTGTCATTTAAAAAGAAAATTATAATTTGGATGAAATAAACAGATAGAAGACATGTTGAGCAGGACGCATTGCACAGAGTTGACGTACACGTAATGTACACAGGTATCTTTCCTGCTGTCGCTGAATTTCTTTCATGCAACGGACATTCCTCAGCACTCAATCAAGCTACCGTGGTATAAAGCAAAGCCTGCCCTCTCTTGGTGAAAGTGCATGCAGTAACTTTCACTTTTTGTGTGATGAAGTCCGGTCCATGCATGCCCAGGTAATATGAAAAGCCATGAATTATGGAGAAATGAATGATTGCCTGTCTGGCAGTTGACACTGGAGTGGGACAAGTGGGAGTATATTGTTCCGGTATCTAATTACAGTAAATTGGGAGGGTGATCCATAGCCAGTAAAGCATGCCCTTGTTCTCTGGTTTTGGTGGACGAAATTGAGCATTCACCCGTAGAATTTCATTTTGGGGGGAAGTTTTCTCATCCCATATTTGTGAACCTTGATGAACTTTTGATGCTCGGCCATCCTATTTTGTTTTGTGGACAGGTACAATTTGATTGGGATTGGTGAAACTGTGTGTGTGTGAGAGAGAGAGAGAGAGAGAGAGAGGAAGAGAGAGAGAGAGGAAGAGAGAAAGAGAGAGAGAGAGAGAATAGTGGGAAATGCAAGGAATCGCAATAATTTTCAAATTTTGAAAGACTTAGTGTAAAATGTAGTAAGTTGAAAGAGAGAGAGAGGGAGGAAGGAAGGGAGGGAGCAAGAGGGAGAGAAAGAGAGAGAGAGAGAGAGAGAAGTAGGTGGGAGGATAGGAGAGACAGGGAATATTGGGAAAAGTAAAAGAGAATGAATTCTCTCATGATGTTCACACAAATGTAACAAAAAATATCTATGCCTTCTAGTTTGATATGGAACCATAGAGGGTTTGGTTATATTCTGTCTGGGAATCAGTGACATAATAATAGATATGATTAATAATGCACCAAATCCACTCTGTAGAGTGCTATAGGTGCAGTGTAGGATAAAGAAGTAAGGGAAGAGAGTAGAAATTCCAAGAGAGGAGTGTCATGAGCTTGAAAAATCGATAACCACTTTTATTGAGCAGTGATGAATTTTCAATCAAGAGTGGATTTTTCTTTAATTTGAACTAGTGCTAGATATATTCACAGCTGCTGAAAATATTTGTCACTGTGGTAAATACTACTTAATAATTTCCTAAAGAAATCATTTTAAGAAAAAACAACTGAAACATGAGATTTACATTTGTAAGAGTGGGGTTGTATTACGAATAGGAATTATGAAGTACCAACACCAGGGGCTGTATTCTGAAAACTATGTTATCTTTGATGTTAAGGAAAATGATGTTAATTGTCATAACAAATTGAAATTGCGCGAAATGAACACTTATCATTGGTGCTTACACAGAAGTCTATTTTAACTTTATGCAAACGCAGCCAGTTTTACACAGACATTAACCAATGACTTGTCCTAATTTTGATTTGTTATGACAATTAACATCGTTTTACTAACATTACAGATAAAATCGTTTTTCAGTATACCACCCCTGGTTGTCTGACACATGCTCCAGACAGTTGCTTCGTTTTCAATTCCCTACCCTAACCAAATTCTTAATTCAACTCTGGATCAAACCTTATACACCTAGCACTAACCCTAACCCTACACCTAAACCTTAAATGAAACCCAATTGCGACCCTGACCTTTGATGAAATAAAGCCTGGAATGAAAGTTGCCATTGGGGCATCCGTCAGAGCACCCCAATACTGAAGACACAGTTAAGGGGCAGATAGAAGGTGTCGGTGAGGTGATAAATGGCAGAGCAACTGAATCAAAGCTAGGTCAATTGTCCAAGAGTGGCACCCTATCGGTGTCATGATTCTTCCCCCGTACTTCCCAAAATGGCTATGTACATGGAGCTGCTTCAGTAATTGAAGTGATGTGGGCAGTGAAGGTCAGAAGACCTTTATCTTTCAAACATACCGTCAGCTGAGAGCCAGAAGGTCATTAACTCATATGATTTAACATAGAGATAATTCCCTTATGGCTCTCAGTAAAAGGAATGCAGTGAGATGTATTAGAGACCATGATTGAGGAGAAAATAATTTTGTATCACTTTTAAAGAGACGTTAATAGATAAATGGGTGATTTCAGCGTGACTTTATTAGAGGAGCCTACACCTTTTGTTTTTTTAAACAGAAATATGGTGCCATATGATGTAAATCATCATCATCATAGTAGATTAATAATTAACAACAAAAAAATCATAGATGAGTGCTTGAGATGAATTGCACTACCACCCCCCCCCCCCTCCATTTCCTACGAAAAGCCCATAAAGAAGTCATTTTATTGTAAAAAAAAATATATCAATCTAGCTGTGCTTAAAAATAGTTCTCCAAATCCAAGAATTTAATATTTCCATACATATAAGTATTGACTCACTGTGGCAAAAAAAAAAGAAACACCCTGCATAATGAGAGAGACAGAGACAGAGAGAGAGAGAGAGAGAAAGGGGGAGGGAGGTAGAGAGAGAGAAGGAGAGAGAGAGAGAGAAAGGGGGAGGGAGGTAGAGAGAGAAGGAGAGAAAGAGAGGGAGAGGAGACAAAGTATGATTATGACAAGATCTACGGATAAGATTGATGATGGAGAATTAGATTATACACTCCAGCATGTTTATTCTTTAACTTGAGCACTAAATCCAGGCTGTGCTCATTTGGCCACAATCAACAGAGTCATTTGTCTTTCTATTCCTAAACACATCGTAAGCCCCCTCCAAAGAAGATGAGCATTTTATGCAATCTGACGCATAATGGACCAGCTAAGAATTTCATCTGTGGTTATGGTTGACGATCAAAGTCCACAAAAACCAATAACGTAAGTCTGTCGCAGGCAACGAAGATCTGAAGTATGTAAAGATTAAAGTTTTTCATCCTGCAGATGGCTTTTTCATCTCAGCGTCAATACCACAATTTTAAATTATTTTTTTTAGTGTGAAAAGATTTCGAAAGATCTTCTGTCTCTCGAGAGCAAGAAAAGAAGAGCATGAACTCTTTGTTAAATTATTTTAGTGAATGCCTTTCTAACTCTAAGCACATATTTTGAGGTGCCCTCTAAACAGATTTGACTTGAATATTTTCCTTTTGAAAGCAGCTACATGTATAGTGAAGGTATTCTGATTTGTTGATTTTGTAGTAAATTGTGCATCCTCATATTTTTTAAGATTGTAGGGACTAGCAATATCATAACAAAATTACAAGATCTTGCTACAGTGACAAAGACAAACATATATTTGAAATATTGTCACCTTTCAGAAAAGAAAAAAGTGTTTTTTAGCCGTACTTGAAATGTAAAAGCTGTGCTTCTTTTGTAAGCATTTTAACACTGATTTTTTTGTTATGTGGGAATAAAAAAATAAATAAAAGAAGAGAAATCTCACCAGGACTTTCTGTACCCTTCACATTTCCTTTGACAAAGAAATCTCACGACTCTATTCACCGCTTGCAGCTGGCTCATGATACGGGGCTTACAAACACTGGATGATTATTGATTAAGACAGACCGATGGTGGCTTGCTCTCGGCATTTCTTTACACCTCGCTATCATCCAACAACATAGTGGAATTGGATTACTTGTTTTAGTGGAGTTGTGAATTATGTATGAAGACAGAGTAGTCGGTGTTTATTGTCCATGCACTTTTCAAAACGGCAGAGAAAATTTCCATGACTTTGCAGGTGTCTGTAACTTCACAACCCCTTGTCTGCCATTGGTGGCAGAGCCCGCCTAAGAGTTTCAGTGACGAATTGGACAGTATGGTTGAGAATATTTTGTTCCTTTGTCCAGAAATGAGCCTCATATTCTGAAGATTGTTCACATTGCTCAATTCAAAAGTTAAGTAGCTTTGTGAAATGTAGTGGCACAAAAAGATGCGTCCAGAATGCAAAATGCAAAATTTGTTGAAAATCATAATTTTTTTGCATTGAGGTAGAAACATATCATTAAGCCATAGAGTGGGTAAAAATAGCTCTACTACCTTAATTAGGCTTAATATTACCAAAACTGTATGTCAAGTTACAACTTTTTATTCTTCACTGTCACCAACAATTTCGGCCTTTGCGTTTTGGACGTCTTCGCGTGCCACCTTGTTTTGCTATTAAAGGTACCATAAATGAATGCAAATTAATACCATAAACGAATGTAAATTCAAAATTTGGTGCTTGGAAGTTAATTCACATTTAATTTCAGGTAAAAATAGTGGCACAGAGGGAGTTTAAGAAAAGGAAAACATGCTCTCAAATTCTAATTATATGCAAACTTCCACTATTGTAAATTTAAAAAAAAGTAGAATGCTTATATTATAATAATAATAATAACACAGACACTTACACTTAATGCTCAAACAAATCCACCCAAAAAGGGTGCTCAAGGCGATTACAAGCAAACTAAGATTAATTAAGAATACACTGATAGTGCTTACAATATAACATGTTCAAGAAAAAAAATATTTGTCATAAGGTGTGTTTTTAATTTTCTCTTAAAGTCATATGTAGATGACATATGAACTGACAGTTCCCCCAAATGAAAAGTTTTTGAAAGCTTCTACATCAAGTCGATTCTTATTTTTAGATGTATTTACGCAAACAAATTTTCTCTGTAAAAGCCTGGGTAAGATAAAAGTGGTCCTGAACTGATGACGTGACCAATCTATATTTAAAGTGCCATGTACGTGCATTTGCCTTATGAATATTCATTGCTTTGCTAATCAATGTCACGTTCACTTTGTGTGCTAATGAGACAGCAGCCTAATAAGCATCCCTTCTCAAATATCTGGTGACAAGAAAGCACACAGATTATCTTCTCCCATAATGGTCGGCCAGCCGGGGCGGGCCTCCCCACCGTCATTAGATAATTGTCTAGGTAAATTTGCCTTATTCAAACGTCTGGGATAATGGACCGGCCTTCTTCTGATGCTTCATTGACTGATTCTTGGATGGTAGTAGTCAGGTCTGTGAAAGCGTATGCACAATTTTGATGCATGTACATGTACATCAGGAGAAGCATTAATCATGATAATCGATAACTGAGTAAACATCATCCTTGTTTTGTTTAAGCCTGTTATACATAATGCATACCAGAAATCCCCCAAATCTGCCTCTGTGTCGGGGTGTTGATCAGAAGAGGGGAGGGGAGAGAGAGAGAAAGAGAGAGAGAAAGGGAGAGTGGGAAAATTAATTTCCAATCATTCGGAGGAGAGTATTTTTTGAAGGAGATGGGGAAATGTCAATGGTGCGTTAATCAATGATGGTGGCAGCAGTTTATTAACGTGCCTGTAACGGTTGGCGTGCGGCAGGGATCAGGGATTGGTCGCTTTTCATCACCCGGCAACTGTCGCTGCATGAGTGGCCAGGACCAACTGCGCTGGAATATCGAGTCATATTTCTGGCAGAGTTATTTGTAGCGTAGTGGACTATTATTTCCTTTTTTTATTTTAAGAGAGAGAGGAAACGATCAGCAGGGAAACAGGGAGTGGAGAGGATACCGGTAACAACAAACAATGCTCATGGGTTAATGATGGAGTGATGATACTGGCATTGGGTGGAAAGAGACGGGAATCGCAGGGAAAAAAAAAGTTGCGGCCGGGCATGGTGATGATAGTTGATGAGTATACAAGGGTCTGCGGTGTGACACCTATCATCCATCATGAATTCAGTTGCCAGAGCTCGCTTCCATGCTAGGTGTTGAATGGCACATAGCTCGCTGTTATTAACACATGTTGTAATTTCACCTGCACCTCTGTACCCACCAGCTCCTCTCTCCATGCGTCCTTCGATCGGTTTAGAGTGGAGCTGCTTCACAGTGTTTGTTTTTAACTTGGGATTTGTCATTTTCCCTGTTTCAGGTTATGGTTTTCTTCAGATTCTGTTCTTATCGAAACTACTTTTTATTGAAAGACTTTCAATGATACCAGGGTGAACATTGTGAATGATAGCTGTAGGTCAAGAGTTCATTCAGCTGGTGCCTGCGAAACGGCCGAATTAGGGTCAGGAGGTATTGGAGTGAAACTCTCTTACAAATTGAAAATGCTTATCCTCTACTGATTTTGGAGTGTTGCAAGCCCCCCAAATACCAGCAGGAAGTTGATTACAGATGATGTGCTCTTAAGAGGAGAGAGCAAAGTGCATTGATACGTATGCCTTCATCACAAACAGGATATACAATTCTAATGCCATCATCGCACTGAAATTAGATTACGAGAGTCTAAAAGTGATCCTCTTGTGCCGTTGATTGCAGGCAATGGAAATGGAATAGAGTGTTTATATGATTGGTAGTGGCTAGTGTTTCTCAACAGAAGTTAACGCACATGACTTGCTCCGGGCGGACCATCTTTACATTAATAGCTGAAATGAAGACGGAATGACAAGAGTTCGCGTAGTTCGGAAACAGGCATCCCGAGGGTATGTGTTTTGAAGAGTCAATTTTAGACAGCATATGTGGGGACGTGTTTGAAAGCAATACACCTCAGGGGGGTTGCCTCGTGTCTTCTAGTTCCGATATCTGCATGGCCGTGGAATATGTATGAGTCTCCCCATTCCTCTGCGAATGATACCTGCTTGAAGGGAGTCCCAACGCTGGCCCCACGCCTTCCTTTATGACTGTTTCTTTTTTTCTCTTGCTGATCATGGCATGCAACTCTCATTGTCTTCTGAGCAAGTGACTCATGAGCAGGAGTTACAACTACATGTGTAGGTGGATTTATGGTACAAATTTGCCAATGGCTGTTCCTTGTGACAGAGGATCATTGTATGGCTGCTTTAGCGCAAAGTCGGGACCCAGTTATCAATGGAATATAAATTGGATAACATGCGTGTCATGAAGATAGCTTCTCTTTGGCGATGTTGACACATTTTACAAATGAAGCATGGAGTCCGATGTAGCCCATTCATGATACATGTAGCAAGAATATTTGTAACAACAGAGCTGTTACACAGTGCAGACTGATTCATTGTTTCGAATCTTCGCCAGTGCCTTAATGTAGCCACGCTGCACCAGAGAGTGTGGCTCTGTATTTTTTTGTAGAAATTTATATATCGAGTGTGGAGTTTTGTGAGCCAAATATGCCTGAGAACCAGACTAAAAATGGACGAGTACCAAAGGGAGGAGACAAAGGAGGAGGTGAGGAAGGTGAAACCCAGGTCCAGGACCAACAACAACTTAACCCCATTGAGCAGCAGTCCTTAGAGGTAAAATGTAATACATTATTCTTACTTATAATGCCGGGCTAGACATTTTTAGAGGTCCAAGGCGTGCCCAGATATATGCTCAGTTTTTTTTTCTTAAAGATATATGTATGGTTTGCGTTAGGGTTGCTATCGGATTTTAGGTTAGGGTCGGGACCAGGTTAGGTATACTGTTTGGTCCAACCGTCCAGGGCTGCAGTTTAGAATTAGGTTATAAATTGACTGCGGAGCAATTGTCCACGAAGCATGTGCCGTACAACCACGCACAGGCACTGACCACAACCCCCCAATTTTTTCTTACAATTTCGCCTGAAGAGGTACAAGATTGTCTGTGTGAGACAATTCTCATGAATTGAACCCCCTGGACTGAAAAGATATCTTAAGAACAGCTGCATTCTCTCACCTCAAGCGATTGCTTTACCCAGTACCATCTCACTCATTCCATTGAATATTTGTCTAACATTAATCATTAATCATTGGATTTTGTTCTTATGCACTGTCTATGGTAGATGTGAACATACCTTCTCCAGAAGAAAAAAATTGTTGCTGTCACTCCAAAATGATAATACACCACTCAAATTTCATAATCAGAAACTCTCTTTCAAAAAGGAAAAGAGTTGCAACAAGATGTCATGGTTCAAATGCTTTTACATGTAACTCCTGATATCAAAGTTTAAAGTTCCTCAAGGGTGTAGGGAAGAGCTCAAATCCTTATGTTGCATGAGAGCCCATGTCTCAGTTTTGTACCAAAAAAAATGCCTACATGAAACTTGCATGTCCATTTGCAAAGTTCACCGTCGCATTGGATGCACATGAATGGAAATTTCTAAAATGTGATTTACTAATTACATTGTGTAGAAATAATTGGATTTGAATTTAATTATCGGGGGGGGGGGGGGGGGAGGGAGAGAAATTGCACATGAAAAAAAGGGAAAAGAGATCAGAAAAAGAGATCAGAAAAAGGAGGTCACTTACATGTATATCTGACCTTGAAATGTGAACAAAGCAATGTGAATGATAAAGGAAGTGTATAAATTTTGCTAACTTACATGTAAGCAAGCATTATGAATTTGGCAAGTATTGCTATAAAATCAAATGTCATTTTCTACTCTTAGGAAATGTAGAGAGTATCTTTGAATCCTTGGTTCTAAGTAAATGTTTATATACCAATGTATGATGTAAACATATATGAATGTATATTTGGGGGGATGTTAATATACTAATATATACTAATATATAGGTTACAATGTATTCAGTTGGACAGCAGAAAGACAAAATAAATCTCATGAGTGTCTATAAGAATGGAAAACATTTAATTATGAATATCCTACGCCTCTGGGCCATATGAGATAAGAGCTCAACCCACACACATCCACACACACACACCTCACATTGTAGAGAAGTCGCATCTTATCATGGTCCCGATATCGTCGTAATTGAACCAGTTCTCCAGTTTGCTCTGTCAAATTAACCCCCCCCCCCCCTCCCCCTCTCCTTGTTGTAGTCAAGGTGCTATTCCCATTGATCATTAGATCTTGTATATTACTTACCGCAACTAAACTGATGGCAGTACATGCATGTACATGTAAGCATACAGGTGTGAGGTCCATGATTATTACCGAGGTCTGTGGGGATCAAATTAAAGTTGTGAGAGGTTAAATGGAATAGCACATGTACAGAAATTGGCATTGAGTGAGGAACCATGTGGGAGATCCTATAGAATGCTTCCCACTCCATTTACTATTTGACCCGTGTTAAATTAATTAAGGCTTGTTCACATATGATGCGGGGAAACCGGTGCAGTCTTTTTTTAATGTGTAAATGAATGAGAATGATAAAGCTGCACACAACAAAGATCTGGGCCTTGTTACATGAAATTTGTTATCAATAACAACTGCCTCATTTCAAGGATTTCAGTAGCTTATAACAATTATTGTAACTTGTTATTTGATAACATGCGTACTCACTTATCTGTGTGTTATGAGATGCACAAATGTGGAGCACAGATGTGGAGCGCCGTACGCTTAAAAAATAACCCCCTGCGGTAAACTGCCACGGTTTACTGCAGCATATGTGAACGGGGCTGTAGAATGATGATAAAGCCTCATTATCTTCTTTTAGACATTATGCGATAGACCACCTTAAAAAAAAGATGCAACAAAATGAAATCATCCTGTAAATGAATAGCAAGTGGAGATAGAAAAGGGTAGCTGCATGCACCAAATGTTCCTAAGTGTATTTCCATGTCTGCATGCTTAAAGACATAGAAAGGTGAAGCGGTCTACTTTTATTTTCTGTGGCAGTTTTTTTAAGAGGTTTACTGCAATAGATGTGAACGAGACTCAAGAATGTAAATTACCCTAGAAATGCCATCCACATGGGTAAATGTTTATTGCTTACAGTGAAGTTGCATTTGTAGATAAACTGCCAGTCATTAATGTCCTTTTTTCAAGACATTAATCTACATTTGCCACTCACCACCCAAGTGAAGTTACTGGGTACCTGGTAGGAAGTTATTCCTTGAATGTTTTCAGCACCTGAGGGCAACTTGGCTAAAGCTAGGGCAATAGTCGTACTTTGTAGGCAACTGGAGTTTCCTTTGGATGGATATAATACACAATATGAATGTACATGTAGCTTCTTATTATTACACTGGTGTTTTTTTTTTTTAGGTTGGGTACATCAGTCCCATAATCACCCCAAGAATTTTCATCCAGTGTGCAAAGACCTTCAAATGCCATCTTTGCAAAGTTTTCATGTGTATGAAATGTCTCGTTGAGAAAAGAATCTGTCGTGAAATACAAATGGAGAATAAATGGTTGACAGTACATGTATATAAAGGTGCCTATAGAAACTTTTTAATGAAAGCTTTATAGCTCTACACTAAGGTAAATCAAATCCTAATAGAGCTACAACGTAAAGCTCTTCTATTTTGATTCTTAATGATATTGTCTTTTATCGTCAAAAAGACGACACGACAGCTTGAAATATATTCATTTAAATTCCTGGGGCTGTGGGGGACCATTTGTCGAGTTATATCTACCTTATGATGGCTATTGAAGATGTTAATCCTCATATGCTGCCAATGGCATGTGATAGTCACAGACATGAAATCTTGCCTGTGGGACCGTGCATGCTGCTGGTAGCGGAATGCATTAGGAATAAACATATTCCCATCACGTATTCATTATGGATAAAATTGTTGAAAGTATTACCGTGGGTATCAATGGCAGTGTATAGGGCCACTTTGCCATTCATACTGGCATTTGACACCTGGGTCTGCAGTCCAATACAGTAAAGTTTAATGAGTCCCATCAAATATGGATGAAGTAGGGGAGCTATCCAGTACCGTATCACCAGTGGAGAGAGGAAATTACATTGTCCCATAGTCGGTGGATTCATGTAAAACCTCAAGGAACCTTCACAGGCTCGCTGAAAATATGATTGCTTTTGCGTACATTGTGCATTACTTGTAGTTATCCTTGATTTACTTTTCTTAGGCATGCATTTGAAAACCAATTGGTCGATATTCTACCAAACTTAAACCTGATATTGGGTTTAAGCTTGGTGTAAAGTAAACTTTTACAAAATAAAGTTAGACTGAGGTGTAAGTGTTCCCTTTGTTTTACAATGACTTTAGTCCTAGCATTGGGTTTGACTAAATTAGTAGCATAGGGACCAATGTGTGTATATCATGTGTATGTGTCTTACTCCCTAGTTTTGATTTTATAGCATTGTTTGTTTAATTAACCAACAATTAAAAAGTATGAATGGAGATACACATTTGACTTGTTTTCAATTCATCATCATAATTTCTGGCCAAAGAAACCAATTCCTATTAATTCAGATATTTATACCCGATTCCACCTCTGGAATTGAACTCCTTAAAAACTCCCTATGATTTATTCCAAACCAATTTTTCAGATTATCATATGGTATCTTATGAATATTTACATATATTATTTGTAGATATGAACAAAATATATATTACAGAACCTTTTGTGCACGTGCCAGTCAAGTTTGCTTTAAAAAAAACCCCCAGTATTTCCAATATAATCAAACAATGTATATCATAATGTTCCAGGAAACTTACAATGCATATATATGCAAGATATGAAAATTCTCTCATAAGCTATCACAGGGTAGTACTGCCATTCTATGTTTATATCATGTGCATGATGGCTTAATGCCTAATTACCCATATTGGCATGTTGAACGAGTTGAAACCGCCGAGTGATTACGTCTTTGCTTGATTGTACAGATTTAAAAGGAGATTGGTTGTTTTCGTATTTTTTTCAAACATTTTCTTTAAAAGAATTCTCCAGGGGGAAAAAAAGAGCTCAGGATTTGATTTGATTTCTTTTTGTAAGTCAGGAATTTAGTATTCTGATACAGGTGAAATATGTATGTGTATAGAGTGCTTTGTGATTTTTGAGGAAGTGGATTTTAGAGTCGGGAAGCACACAAGCTTACATGTACATACAAATCAAGCATTTCTGTAATAGTGTACCTCCTTTGACAGCATTTGACTACTCTAAGAGGAAATGAACATGGCTTGAAGTCCATCTTCATAACCATTACTCATGTAGACTGCGTTGTCTCCCCGCATTTGACAAATGAGATTAGTACTGTACATCTCGTAGAACATAGAGTGAGACAAATAGGCAACATATGGCATAATGTATGCCTGAAGCTCTGCTTGACTTCACTTTCAGATGATATAGCACTGCAGGGGGTAGGGTGAAGGAAGATGGGTCAGGATGTCAACTGGGGTTACCCCCCCCCCCCCCCCTTTAAATTTCCCCTTCTCTTTGGCAAATACTGCCAGTTCTCTGTGAATAATATAGGCTGAAGAAACAATGAAAAACATGACAAATGACAAATCATTGTTGATATCGGATGGGCCACAAATTGTATTTTTTTAAATGCATTTTTGAAATGTAAAATATAAAAAAAATGATAAAAAAGTGTAGTGTTTGTCATTGTAGAAGGGATAATTTCCTGATTGAAATCCAATTGACTGATAATGTGGGGATGCTCTTTAGGCTGTGAAGCATGCCCTTCCCCTCCATGTACGTACTTAGTTTATATAATAGAATATGGACCCCACTTTCTATAGTTTTTCATATCAGAAAATCTACTCCATCTGGTTATGCCACCATGTTTTAAAAATGATAGCCAGTATGCTGCTAACCTTGGGACACAAACTTGACAGGTAGTCATGATAAGCATACCGTAGCACCTATCAGAGCGATGATAATTGATGACGCGATCTTACTTATCATTGCATCCAAAAGAAACATATAATCTTTCCACAGAAATCCTGCATTGATTGACTCTATAGCAAATCTTACCAGCTTAGCATGCATTTGTCTTCCCTGATTAGTATTTTTGTGAGGTCAAGGCTGTTTCTGAGACTTGTTGTCTTAAAACGTGGTCCTAGATTCCTTGAGGTGTCATTTATACGTGGCTCTAATGTAAACAAGACGTTCTCGAGATGTAGGGTCCTACAGTGTGAACAGCCCTCAGCAGTTGTCATGTAGCCTTTGGGAAACCTGTATAGGAAAGGTTAAAAATAATTTGTGAGCTTTTTTCATTCCTTTTATGTCAGTTTGGAAGAACATCATAGTAGAAATGTCCCCTGAAAAGGATTGCTCCTCAAATGCCCTCATATTCGAAATATGAAGAGAAATAGCTGAAGTTTTTTGGGCCGAACATTCATGCCACATGTGTGTAGTCCCATATACCCATTTCTTTGTGCAGTGCATGTGCTTTTCAGTGAGGTTGGGTCAATTTGCTATCATTTTGATGATCCCAAAACCTGACAGTATACACACCAATTCTTATGCAGACATGGTCAACCATTCCCAATTGCTTTGAGACAGTTTCTTTCACAATGTAATTGCATGATCAGAACTCAACTTTATCTTTAATGTATTACATGTAACAGTAATGTATGATACATGTATGAGATGTCAACACCACCCCCCCCCCCCCCCCCCCATCTCATGAAGTGATAGAAATAAACTTCACAGCAGTAGATCTAACCTTGAGGCATTAGCACACCCCATGAACGTATGGGACATACTTGATTAACATTAACATGTCAAAATGCTACCATAGGTTGTCAGAGAAAATTAGTTTTTCTTTGTTTACATGCATACTTCACTTGGACAGATTAGGGGGTCTGATCACGTTTCCTTAAAACAACGCAAGTTTTAATCATGAAATTAGCCTCCCAGCAGATTCATTCTCCTACCAGTAACTTCAATGCCAAAAAGGGGGTACATAAATAACCATGACTTTTTTTAAGCTCTAGGTTTGGATATATTTATGCCACTTATGGCAGTCATAAATTAGGTTCTTTGACAGTGTCTGTAAACTTGACAAATGTTCTGAATTAGCCTTTTGACGGTAATCATGTTGAAATCTGTGTAAACCTCTGAAATGATGTTGTAAGAACATCGGTATGTCAACAGAGCCATGAGTAGCTTTCTTTTTGTTTTTGAGCTCATAACCTTTCACATGTAGTTTGGGGAACACTGCTATATTAACAGAGCTATTAGGAGGTTTCTTTATATTGCCATGCTGTATCACTGACAAAACTGAAATCATAAAGTCATAGTTAAGGATAAAAGCAATTCACCTATCTGCTGATCCATAGAAGTGTTTGGCATTTGATTGTTTAGCAGACCCATAACTAGGCCCATCCTCATCAGCCCGAGTTTTGAAAATAACCCGCTAATTCTGATCCAACTTTTATGGCGGAAAATTAACCCGATCAGAACTAGCTCGAGCTAATTTGTAATGAAGACCCAAGTAGCAGTTAATTTCATGGGCTCAAGCTTGAGCTTATAAACTCAAGCAACTCAGGGTTTTTTTGTGCAAAATAGCACGCTATTTTGGTGAATTAGCCCGTTAATTCGCAGGTGAAGACGCACTCGGGTTTCGACTCAGGTTAATTTATTCACGATACCATGTACTTAGAATCATGGCGACTGAAGTGCGCATGCTCCGTAGCTCAGGCTGATGGAGACAGCATTTTTCAAATTCTGATTTTTTTTTCTCAAGAAGCACTGATCTGTCTAGAATCTTGATCATGAACTCAACTCGGGCTGATGGAGACAAACTTACTGTGTAAACGTAAAGTTTGAAAAAGTCACCGAGCACCTACAGGTGGTCTTCCACGACTTGTGTCACTCCACTGTCTTTGTTGTTGCTCTATTATTGTAGAGTTTTGGTTATAGATACCAAGTGCCTTGAAGGCCAAAGCAACAACAGTAGTGGAGTAACACAACACACCAGCACACTATGCAGCAGATGGTGTATGGTGTACCAAAGACTGAATATTCACAATTTGTTCAAGTCCATTAGGAAAGTTTTCTATGAATATTTCATTTTGTTAGATGTCTCTTTTAGTACAGGTGTTTTTGACAACATGAGTGACATAAATAGTAATGTTTATTTCAGTGACCTTGTTAATTTATCTAAGAAAAGCCACCCCCCACACACACACCCACGCAAAGGATAAATTTCCTACTATTGTAAATCTTCCTCAATGATTGAATCACTTTAAGATAAGACACTTGCTCAAAATTTGATTCCAAGATATGAGTGATCCTAACATCAGTATCAGTTCTGAAATGTTGGCAAAGTTATACAGGGCAGCAGAATTACATTCATGGGAAATTTCTGTCTCATTCCTCAAGAAAATCACGAGTTCCAATTGTTCTTTACTTATTTCTTTTCAAATTTGTGCACAATGTTGGCATTTTGTAGCAAGAGTTGTGGTGAAGTGCTTGATTTTTTTGTGGCACCCTGAATCAATACAGAATATTAAGTTGACAATTTGTAGTCATACCACAACGGGATCTATAGTACACGCCTTGTAAATTATCAAAAAGCTCACATCAATCATTATCGGTCATTAGGCCCACTCCGGCCTCATACGTTCCTCAAGGCCATGGAGCCATAGTTGTGTACTCATCACACATTCCGTTTATGACAGGTTATTATTAAAGGAAAGATATTTAACTGTTGGGCTGTGAAGCAAAAATCAATAGATAGTGTTTTATAAATGTAAAGTTATGCAGCTATTTCTTTTTTAGGCCTCCACCCACCGAAGGCAGTACACCAAATATATTGTAGATAGCATATATATCTATATATATATCCAAAAAGAAAGAGATCCTACTGAGTTATACATTTTGATAAATTGTCATTTTAGTCATTTTGTGTGTTTGAGCGAATGGGAAAGTTGACCGCCGCTACATCACAGTTACCGTACCGATTCGGCCAATTTGAAATTCCCATTTGTAAAGTGATTACAAATTTTAAAGAATCGTAACTTTCTTATTGCTTGTCCGATTTCTTTCAGACTTTCACCAATCTTCTCTGATTTTCTGCTTTTACACAAATGAAATTAGTATGAAGGTTAGATTGCCCTTTAAGAAAAAGGCTATTGAGATGCTGTCTGTATCCAAAAGATGTAAATGTCAGATCACACTGTAAACTGTATTTATTCATTACTAGTTGCACAGTTTGAAAATTCTCTCTGTTTGCCTTTTAAAGTTTACAGAATTAGGCTGACATTACTGTATGTAATTTCATATCAATCATGATGTTCTCAAACAAATTAATGCATTTTTCAAAAGGTAATTAGTTATTTCACTCACAAGAACAGAATGCAAATGTCAAAGTTTTTATACTCCTATTCCCAGAATCACCAAGGCCTCTCTTTTATACTCAATTATACTGTGCATGCATGTACATGTATTATTATGTAATTTTCACAAGCATCATCAAATAGCAGTATGATTGAGGATCTCATGTTGGGAGAGCAATATGATAATACTGGGCGTTTAAAAAAAAAAGGAAACCCAACTTTGAAAACTTCCTGAAAATAACTTATATGTATACTGACAATGAAATCCATACCATATGAAAGAGTAATTCATATTCTTTCTAATGGTAACTTGTTTAGGTTTCCAAGGTCATGCATCACTGAACAACATTGTCTTCAAAATTTTGTGAAAAAATCTAGTTGGTTCACTTTCTTGTAAAACACAGTACATGTAGGCATGATGTTAATAAGGACATGCCTTTTGTGAAATGCCTGGGTGCTCCAATTCTCATTGTGGATGATTTTCTTTTTCAAATTTGTGTTAATGAGATGTTATTCACCAATGATTCAGGATTTTGCTTTGTAAAACCTCTTTCTTTTAGATAGGAATCGTTTTTCAAAGAAGACAGTCTCCGTGAATTTTAACAAGGGTGCATGCCAAAGAACTAGTGCGAACCAGAAGGATTGCAACGTCACAAAGAATTGCAAATCAAAGACAAAGAGCATAAAGAAGGAAAATCTAAAACTCATACATGTGTTTGAAGATTTGACTTTGCTGATTTTCAAAAATGGCAGCTTTTTGTTGAAAATCGGCAGAAAATGCTTGCAGCACTCAAAGAAAAACGAACGTGTCCTCTGTGCTCTCTGGCGATGTCGCTTCTTCTGGGTCAAAGTTTATGACTAAAAACTTATTGCTTTGTGAAATTCATAAGACTCTCTTTTTTTAAGGCGTAAAATTAATCATTTTGAGATTTGCTTACTAATGTATGACCATGAAGAGCAACCAAGCTAGTTAGCAAAGCCATTCAACCCCACTCATGCCTGTTGTGTTTTACAAGAAAGTGAACCAACTAGAATTTTGCACAAAATTTTGAAGACAATGGTGTTCCTTGGAACCATTGAAACCTAAATAAGTAACCGCTGGAAAGCAAATGAATTACTCTTTCATATGATATGAAATTAAATGCTGTTAAATATAAGTATGTAGTCCATTTACAGGAAATTTTCAAAGTTGTGTTCCTTCTTTTTTAAATGCCCAGTACAGGCCATACATGCTAGATTTGTTTTTCTTTCTTCTTCTTCTCCTCTTCATTCTTTTGCTTCTTCTTGTCCTCTTCCTCCTTCTTCTTATTTTCTTCTTCTTCTTCTACCTATTCCTCTTTTCTTTTATTCTACTTCTCTATCCTCTCCTTCCTTTTCTTCTTCCTCTTCTTGATCTTGTTCTTGTTCTTGTTTTTGTTGTTATTGTTATTCTTCTTCCTATTCTTCTTTCCTCCTTTTCTTCTCTTTTTTCTACTTCTCTCTCTTCATCTTCTTCTTCTTCTTCTTCCTTTCTCTTCTTTTCTTAATCAACTCCTCTTTCTGAAACTGCATGCAATATTCTATGGTGGATGATGAGTTCTGCTCTGTTTCATGTCTGCATTTCTTTTCACTACTCTATTCAGTCTTGCCGGTTTCTGCTTGGATGAAGATCAGGACATGTATAATTTCCTTTGCATTCAGTCGCTAATTCTTTTGAGAATACACAAATTTAAGCTCATTTTGTGTGCGGTAAGGATGACCTACTTTGTTCAGCAGAGAGATTGACAGAATACAACTTTAAATACACTTAATCAATATGGTAGTCTAATCACATTTCAAGAATCAACTAGATTTTGAACATAGCAAACCATTCTCAACAGAGAAAAAAATATACAATTTAACTCTGGAATTCTAAAAAAAAAAAAAAAAAAAATGTGACAAAATTAATTCATATAATCACTGGGAGACCATCTTATTTTTATTATAGCAAATACAAAGAGCAGTTTTGTAAATAGGTATTTATTGAACTTGTTTTATAAAAAAAAATGGTTAACATCTTCATTGTACTTTGAAAAGCCAAAGGTTGCCGTCATCAAAATTGGAGATGTATATTTTTATAGGGTAACATTCTGGAACAATGCTCAGCCACAACGATTATTATTATTACGAACCGCATGGGATAGTCAGTGTATTAAAGGAAAGAGACGACCTGCTTAATGATGTGAACATGTTTATTATGAGCGCGAGACAGAATACATCAATATTGTAAGTGGATGTCAATGGCATTATTGATCTTTTAGACGCGGTACTACTATAGCCCTCTAAGTGCATTATTGTGCGAGGCATTCATGCGCTACATCTACAGGCTAATTTTGGTGCTCCGATATATAGATACAGGGTTAGGACATGCCTTTTGTGAATTGCCTTGGTGCTCCAATTCTCATTGTGGATGATTTTCTTTTTTCAAATTTGTGTTAATGAGATGTTATTCACCAATGATTCAGGATTTTGCTTTGTAAAACCTCTTTTTTTAAGATAGGAATCGTTTTTCAAAGAAGACAGTCTCCGTGAATTTTAACAAGGGTGCATGCCAAAGAACTAGTGTGAACCAGAAGGATTGCAACGTCACAAAGAATTGCAAATCAAAGACAAAGAGCATAAAGAAGGAAAATCTAAAACTCATACATGTGTTTGAAGATTTGACTTTGCTGATTTTCAAAAATGGCAGCTTTTTGTTGAAAATCGGCAGAAAATGCTTGCAGCACTCAAAGAAAAACGAACGTGTCCTCTGTGCTCTCTGGTTAATTGTGCGAGGCATTCATGCGCTACATCTACAGGCTAATTTTGGTGCTCCGATATATTCTCAGGCGACAATTACTCCAAGCTTTATTTCACCAGAGATTTAGTGTTAGGGTTAGGGTTAGGATATTAGATTAGGTCTAGGGTAAGGTCTGGGCCCGTATTCAATTCAATACTTAAGAGTGAAATATGAGTAGTTTACTTAGTTTTCGGCTGAGATAAAATACTTAAGCAATTTTGGTATTCAGTTGAATCTTTTGGCTAAGTATTTTACCCTAGGTCTAAGACAGCTCCCTAGCAGACTTAAACCAATTACTTGATTGGCAGGTATGTGGCTTTCATACATACGCGCAGTAGTATAAGCTGCGCACAAGCAAACCATGTAAGCGCGCATCTACTGTGACGCATTTATTGCGCATGATTTTGGACAGGACATGTGACGTCACACTGGATATCAGTAAGTATTTTGCCTCAAAGTCGGGTTACTAAAGAAAAATACCTTAAAGTGATCTGAATACGAGTTAAGCCATTTTACTTAGCCGAGTTAAATACTTAGTAATTTACTTACTTAATGCGCGTTTTTAATTGAATACCGGCCCAGGGCTACATAGTTTTGGTCCAGGGTTGAAGTGAAGAATTTTGATAGTCAGATTAGGATATTGAACATAGAGCAATTATTAAGGCAGGTGCATGTGTCATTCAACCCTTATGTTATTCAGCAATCTTGCATGCATGTACTGTAGCTTGTCTTAAGCTCTGGTATTGAAATAGCATATATAAATCAGCTTTTATCAGTTTTGAATTGTTTATCTTGCAGTATGTGAGTTCTTTATTAGAACAAGATATGTGCATATGTACATTGTTGAAAGCACATTTACTCGAAAGCACAACTCACATTTGCAAATGGCAGGCTGTATGTCGATCTGTTTGGAGCCAGAAAGGTGTTAACCCATTGTATATACAAGAGTTAATGTCCTTCTGGCTCTCAACAGACGATATCATGCTTGTGGGTTAGGATTGATGCCACTTCTTTATCTTCCTGTGCTCATTACTTCGGTATTACAAAGCTTCTACCAGAATCATTAAGCAAGTGTATTTTATTGTATTTTTTCAATAATTCAGTGTTAGTTCTGTTTGATTTTAATAGAATTTGCTTTACGTCATTACCTGACGTCAAGGAGAGTAAAAAATTATGCGTAGTAAAGAATTACTACGACCTCCACGTAATGGAGCTAATTTTGATTCTTGTTGGAACAGAATGTGAGTGCTCAAGATTGCCTTCAAACTTCTTGGTGAACCCACAACAGTTTGAGAGTCATTGTAGTGATTCAGTCATATTGTGCTTAACAGGAAAGTCCACCCTGATTACAAATAAGAAAGTTATGAATTTTTGAAGTTGTAATCAATCAAACACAAATTGACAACTCTGTGACATATCTTTCGAGCTCCTCTCCCATTCGCCTTGTACCCCCAAAATCATTAATTTACATTTTCTCTCAAGAAAATATTCAATCATACATGCACCTTAGATATAATCATTGCTCATATGCTTTTACACAAAATCTGTAAGAAACAAATCTATTCCTTTAACAGAAACTAAGGTATTTAAAATTTATAAAATTTTCTGTACTGAGCAGATAGGAGAGGAGCTTACAAGATATGTAACAGAGTTGCCAATTTGTGTTAATTGATTGCAACCTCAAAAATTCATAACTTTCTTATGCTCAAACTTTTATTATTCTGTTTCTCTAATTTTTCTGCTTTTATGAAAATCAACTAAGTACCAGGGTGGACCCTTCCCTTTAAATGAGGAATTACACGTACTCTGACCTCCACATACTTTAGCACTATTGATTCTTGTTTGAAACAAAATGCAAGCACTTGCTTATCAAAGCCTCACGTCACATCGATTTAACAACAATTAAGTTATTTAGAAGCCATTGCTCAACGGAGCCAATTAGCAGTAATTCTTGAATAGTAATTAGCCCGGAGTATAAAGAGCCTCGATACCTGGGGGAGATTGTAGCTTAGGATCTGGCCGGCTGGACGTGGTGGTGTGCTGTGAGCTGCACCGATGCATGATGTAGAGGGAGCTTTATGCTGTAGTCACAGATGGTCCACATGGTCAATAATACCTCTGAGGGAAAAAAAGTATGGGTCGATGATGAGGACGGATAAGGGAGAGTCCCTAGAGGCAGAAATTTGTATCATAAACTGGGGTAAAATTATCAGACATTATTTTCAAACATTGCATTCCTGACGGTTGACTGCAGAGGTTTTGTGGTGTATGTACTCCATTTCCATTCTTCTCCCAGACAGGAAATAGTACATGGCTCGTTTGCACAAGAAAACAGTTAGTTATTTAAACCCACCTGTTTAATGTTTAGTTGCTGTGTGCTATTTTAACCACACACACACACACACACACACACACACACACACACACACAAATCCAGTGAGAACAGTCCAATCAACTGAGAAAAATCCAGTATTATCCCCTTAAAGAAATTCAAATTCATCATGTTTCATAGACTTAATTTTCATAGAGCCATATATAAAGCTTTCTTGAGATTCTTGTGAGAGTGAACACTGCTGTTTGTATATTTGCATTTGGACATAAAGAAGTATTTAAAAAGAGGATTATTTAATCACAACTATCTGATAGTCTTGGCTCTAAAAGAAAGTTTTCCTTGAACATTCATATCAAATGTGAAAAGGGTCTTGTGTTGTGTTTCCCTGACTGCAAAATCAAGCTTTCATTACTCATATAGCCATTCTTGAATGTGGTCAGAAATTATATGGGCAGCTCCAAATGGGGGAAAAATCCAATTAATATGAAAAGTGTTACTTTTAACCTTCTATTTTGTGCAACATATTTTAACCAACCAGAGTACATTCCTTCATTAATTTTATTAGCCAGTACATGTACTGTGTATTGAATATTCATGAGATTTTTAGCGAAGGACGAAGGAGGAAATTTGACAGTTACATTATGTATGTGTGTGTAATTGGGTTTTTATAGACATGAAATCAATCATGATTATTTCAAGATCATATCGGATGTATTAGATGTTCCTGTGATCATGAAGCCTTCCTCGTACAAGAGGTATTTGTAATACATTGTCGCTTGAGAGCCAGAAGGGCATTAACTGTGCATAAAAATGAACGTCCTTTTGGCTTTCATGCTACTTTTTTTTTCTTTTTCTCACACAATAGACTAAAGCCGTTATTATACCATACATAAATGCTAAAGCGAGTGAGTATGCTATCTGAGCCATCGTGTTTTGTTGACTTGACTATGAAAATTTGCTACTGTATGAAATCAACTCTCCAAGAAGTTGCTGTCTCCAGAGGGTTTAGAATCGTGCACGGAAGCTTATCTTCATGGTCTGTAAGCACGATCATGTCACCCCTTCGCTTAAAGTATTGCACATTGGTTTCCAATTAAGCAATGTATTGTATTGAGGATCCAAACTGTTGTATGAAGTGTTTCCAAAGAAAACTCCTGCCTATCTTAGTTCTTATCTTGTCGTATCAGTCTGCTCGTGTCAGTCTTCACCCTAGTTCAGGCAGTACCCTGCTCCATGTTTAGCCAAACATACACGGCAGCTGGTGGCAATACTTTCAGATCATGTGCTCCTCAGCTCTTGAATGAGCTTCCAAGGTTTATTCGTGTGTTCCATTTTCAGGATGTTTTCAAGAACTCTCTGAAAACACCCCTTTTTGATCAGTAATCAACATGAATATCATTCTTTGACAATTTCAGTGATATAAAGCTCCATGAAACAACAGTCTCGTTCTTAGGACTACTATATATATATATATATATATATATATATATGTTAAATACAAAGTCCACGTGTTGGTAGAATATCAAAAAAACAAACTATTAGAAATGTCATGCTTTTATCCAACTTCTTTATTTCCTCACGAATTTTCGACGGTACTCACACCGTCTTTATCAAGTGAATGACAAACTTTCGAAATTGTATCCATAGCGTTTCCAAAACAATGCGCAATTAGTTTATAAGTAACCGGGCGCATTGTCTTGGAAACGCTTTACAGCTCAAAAATATCTTAAAAACGTCACAAAGACGTCACAATTGAAATACACGTTTGTAGATTATGACCCAAAGCGTATAATAATATAAGGGGCGCTTATAAGCGCAAGGCGCATGATAAGTGAGTGAGAGCATTATAATTACTAAAACGTCATAATGGAAATAAGACGTCATAATAGAAACGTCAAATTGGTGTTTGAGTAGATGCCTGGCAATAGAATATAAGGAGTATTAACGAAAGAAAGTATAGTTAGTTATATATATATTACTGTATTGTATTAAGGGTACCAATCACCAGAACATATTTTGCTCTGTATGTTAGGGGTTCCATGTCGCTATAGAAACACCGTATGAGCTTCAAATGTTGATTCTATAAAGAGTTAGTGTAAGTTAAAATAGAGTTTAAGTAAACATTACAGTGACTTGTGAGTAGACTAGTCAACGTACCCATACACGCTCGCACAAATCAGGGCCCACAGGGAACATAACTCTGATTTGGGTTCCGCGCGAGGGGTTTTAAGTTTTATTTTATTTTCTTCATACACCTGTACTCCTTAAAGGGGAAGTTCACCCTGAAGATTACTTGAGTTTAAAAAATGCAGAAAAAATAAAAGAAAAATATTGGCGAAGGTTTGATGAAAATCGGTCAAATAATAAAAGAGTTGAGTATTTAAAGTTTTGGATTCGTGACGTCACATGCGAGCAGCTGCCCATTGGTCATGAAATAAATATTCCATATATTCGCTTTTTTTTTTACGTTCCACGATAAATTAATATTGTTTCTTTTCAGAATCTAGTATTGAATAACATTTCTGACAATATATCAAATGCACAGACGAAAATATTCTAAATTTTCTGAGAAAACTGTATTTTATGGAATATTTATCACATTACATAATGGAGGAGCTGCTCGCATGTGACGTCACAGAATCAAAACTTCAAAAGTCCATAACTTCGTTATTCTTTAACGGATTTTGTCCAAACTTTCGCCAATATTTTTCTTTATTTTTTCTGCATTTTTTAAACTCAAGTAATCTTCGGGGTGAACTTCCCCTTTAACCGTTAACCCATAGGAGGTCCGGTAAAGTGTTTAGAGGTTTACTACTTTACTTTATACACTCCAGCTGTACACAAATTATTTTTTCAGGTGATTGGTACACTTCAAGTGGTTTTTTTTTATATAACAGTAAAAGCACCTGACCTTGTCAAAGTAACAATCAATTAAAAATTATCACCAAGTATTACCATATCAAGTATTGCCTAAATGCAATGCAACTCTGTTACCACTCAGTTGGAATTACTGAAATGGATTTGTTTGATCTTAGAATTGTAGATAACAAAAAAGTATTTGCAAGTTATTTACTCTAAATCAAGTGGTAGGGGCGATCGCTAAATTCTACCTGATAGATGATGCCATGCTTTCTTTTATGTTAATATAATCTAAATTCAACAGAAATTATTTATCAGACTCTTGATTAGTCATATTCACTCATATGATTTTTTTTCTGTTCTGAACACTCTAAAATTACATCATAGTTCAGATACATATTAGATCCCCCCCCCCCCCACAACCATTTATCAATATTTTTGTAAAATGTCATGAAAATATCATATTTCATGAAAATACATCATCCTCCTATCGCCTCATTATATTTCACTGAATTCAGCCAATAATTGTTTTCTTCTCAATTAATTTTGCACACAGTTAGTGGTCAAATGAGGCATGCAAAGTATTAGGAGCAGCCTGGTTAGTTCATGAATCCATAAATACATGAATGTTTTGCTGCATATTGCTGTCTGTGTTAGATATGAACATATCCATTCTGACATGATAGCACATCTTGGGCTGTGATATTCTATCTTGTATATGTGATGATTGCTATACTACCCCATCTGTTGGCAAGGAGGTGCCATGCTCCTCCTTACACCTTCTCCATCAGCAGTATTTAATGACTGTATACTATCATCTGTACACAGTGTTGTAGCTAGAGCATTTTGAGTGGTGGTTGCAACTTCATGGACTTTGACCTGCGTGTGGAGTGAGCGCAGCGAATGGAGCTTCACGACTATCGACCAGGGGTCCAGGGGCAATACCGCAGCGGGGGTTCAGGGGGCAGCGCCCCCTAAGCTTTTGCCTTATACAACATTTGAGGCCCAAAATCCCAATTTCTAGATACCCAAATGACTGAAATGAGTCACACATAAATGGCTGTAACTGAAACAAATTCATACTGCATTAGTAAGTAGAAATAATTTATAACAGTATGAAATAGATAATGAATTAAATGCAATAAAAAAAGCACAAAAAACAAAGAGCTGTGTTGTTTCATTCATTCAGCTGTACTACTTAGTACTTACTTACCTAAGTCAGCTTCACTTTCACTTTATAACGCTTTTCCTTTGGACTAGACCACACCAAGTAATATTGATAGTGGTCATATTGACCACTATGCAGGACGGATGCAAAAATACTACTCATTTTCTATCGCATATACTAAAGGTATAGGGGGGTAAAGATATTTAAAATACTTCCTTTCAAATTCAGCTCTTAAATCATCTCACTCCTACCTTAAATGACCGTTAGGAAGAACTTCTGACATTTCCCGTAAAATCCAAAGTCAAAATCATGTCCAAAACCGAAGAAATCAACCCCCCCGAATTTTTTCACGATCGCATGTTGTTTTCATTTCGCCGATGTTTTAGACTAAAATCGGCCAATAAAATTTTGTTCAAAAAGAAACTCGGTATCGCGTGCGCACATCGATCTCTACGATCGCGCAGGCAGAAAATCGGGACTTTTACGTGTGCGCGATAGGGGCCGAATTTTTACGACCGATCTTTTGGGGGGAGATATCTAGTCTGCGCTCGCGGCGATCAGGAAATGTACACAATGACCTCCGATACCCCGTTTCGCTAGTATTGACAATAAATTACGGATTTCATTTTTGAAATGATCTTTTCCAACATCGGTGAGTTGAATTTATTGTATTTCATGGATATGTTGGTGTCGGTTCTTGTGAATTAAATGCCGATTTTGAGTGAATGTTAGTGACTTTTGTGCAGTGGTGTTTGAAAGTGCTGAGGTGTATGACTGCCTAGATACACACGAAGTATGGTAAGGACGCTATGAGTGAACGAACTTGACTGCCTTTGCGAATGGAAAATCATCGATCGCGAACCAGCAATTGCCCCGCGAGATATGTCCGCGGGCCTTGGTATAGCGGACACGGTACCCGTCAGAGATGCGACCGGAGGCGTATATATACGTAGCTAGCTAGCTATATGCGCTATCGTACGTTCGGATTGCAATCAATTTATTTTATCTTGATTTTAGTTTCAGATTAAACGAGTGTACTATACTTACAAGTCAAGTCATGAAATTATATTCATGGATTGGTCAATATCTAAGCACAACAAGGTAATTTCTGCGCATTATATGTGTGTTTTGGGGCAATTAATACACATCAAATTTGGGAAAATAGTGGTGGGCGGGAGACTGATTTTCAGCCAGAGTGCCGGGCGGAAAATGTGAGTGGTGGGCGGGCCCGCCCACCGCCGCCCACCGTAGCTACATCCCTGTCTGTACATATGCACGATAACTCTCACAATCATTTGATCATAGACCTGGGCCCTGTTTCATAAAACTTGTTATCAGTAACAAGTTACAATGACCGTTATAAGCTACTGAAATCATAGTGTTTGATTGGCTGAGAGCAAATTTGTCGTAGATCTGTTGCCATTATTATTGAGAAAAAGTTTTATGAAATACATGTATGTGTTCAAATTAACACTGTGATGCATATCGTTATTGGAGAGATTTTTGATCATTTGTTTTCATAATGCACTGTGTTATTTACTTTAAACATAAAACTCTGTGCCCTGCAGTTTAAATATCTAGATAGTATTGATATTATTATGCATAGATATGAGGTATATCAAAACCCTCCTTATCAACCACCTGTTTAGAAAGACCACCTGTCTTTAAAGACTGCATTTTCTGTTTCCCTTCAATAGTATTTATTGAAATCCATTGGAACCTGCTAATAAGTACTGCATGTACCTGCCTATGAAGAGCTCCTTTTCTAGTTTCCTGTGAGTGGTCTTTATATCCTAGGTTTGACTATCATGTACATATATCTAAGAAAAGCATGAATTTGTAAGATAAGTGGCTATTTCTACAGCCAGCAATTAGAGCAGTGTTTCTTGACCTTACGTGCCAGTGTTTCTCTTGTTCATCGAGATCAATATTGAAATTGTTCTTGTGAAATTATAGAGTGCTTCTCTTCTCTCTTCTCTACCTGTGCTGAAAGCAACTAACCCATCGACTACCAAATTGCCTCATTCCTATAGGCTTGATACTTGGGCCGCAGGGTTCTCTTACGCAGTAGGTTAATTTGCCAGATTTGCTAGGATTGCAAGAGGTCAGTTCTTGTTGCATTTGCATTGATCAAGTGAAAGTGTGTAATGTCGCATTAGGCATGACCTGGGAAATCTCAAATGAGGGATAAAGAAGGGGATGTGTTTGTACTGATTTGACAGATGAAGGGTTATGCATGGAGAGAGGTAAAATAGGGAATGACAAAGAAAAAATAACAAGATGGTCGGGGGGGGGGATTGAAAAGAGAATGTTTGATAAAATACACAATCTGATGAAAGTTAGGTGAAGAGACAAGATGTCGGTTATGCCAATATGTATGTTCTGTATAAGGTAAAATGGAAAGTAAAGAGCAGTTTGTTCAAGTTTTTTTTTAGAATTGTATCTCAATTTAGAAGTAAAGGGATCCATGGAAATGGGAGAGATGAACAAGAAAAGAGAATGTACTGCATGAGAGAGAATAAGTGAATCAAGGGTTAGGTAAAGAGATGGGGTTGTGGTAACGTGTATGAGCAAAAAACAAACAAAAAAACTTGAGTATACACACTTGTAACTATGTTCTTGGGAAAGCAAGAGACCTGAAAATTTAAGAGCAGGTTTGTAAAGTTTTACCTCAATTGAGAATAAGCGATTACAGTATCTTCTAGGGAAGCAATTTTCTCAATGACTCCTTCCTTAAATTTGCAATTAGAATGTATATAGGATTCAAAAGGATACGATAATTGTCCTCAATTTGTAGATCTCTGCATCTCCTCTGGCGCACTGAACCCAAAGTGAAGTTTTAGGGCAAGCAGGTCGTAAATCTTGCAAACGCTTTCAAGTCTAGAGCTTGTCGGCTTAAAGACCCTGGTGTCATTTAGCGAGCAGTTATGTACACCCTCCAAGACGTGTTGCTCCAATGTCCCTCTTAAAGGGGAAGTTCACCCTGATATCGAGTTAGTTTTAAAAGAAGCAGTAAAAGTAAGGGAAGAGATCAATGAAATTTTGAGCAAAATCTGATCAGAAATAAGAAAGCTACGGATCTTTAAAGTTGTTATCCATAAAATACAAATTGGCAACTCTGTGATGTACCTTGCGAGATCCTCTCCCATTTGCTTTGTAGAGAAAATTTCATGAACCTTCATTTACTTGGTTGTTGATGAAGGAATAGATTTGTTTCATACAGGTTTTGTGTAGACACATACTTACAATGATTATATCTAGGGTGCATGTATGACTAAATAATTTCTTTAGAGAAAATGAAAATTTGTGGGTTTTTTTAGTACAGGGCAAATAAGAGAGGAGCTCGCAAGATTCATCACGGAGTTGCCAATTTGTGTTTGATTGATTACAACTTCAAAAATTCATTCTTATTTCTTTTCGGATTTTGCTCATACTTTCATGGATCTTTCGTTAAGTTTTCTGCTTCTTTCAAAAGCAACTTGATATCAGGGTGGACTTCCCCTTTAATGATGATACAGGAGGATGAAGACGTTACCTCTAGGAACCGAATGACGACAACTCCCCAGCACTCCAAATCTTTGTTGCCATGGCTGCGTAGCAGAGATCTTCCTTCATCAGCTCCTAAATCTGGGTTCACATTTTTTTTCCTCTCTTCTTCCCCCCTCCCTCTTGTTGGGTTTGTAGTTTCTTTGTGGCCTCGATGGCCAAGGTAACCTTTTTTCCGTGTCTGCGTCACACCCTCTCAAGTGGCGATCAAAGAAACGGTAGTGTTTTTCAAGAGGATGAAGCTCTCTCGTCATTACCTCTTGATTTACTGTTGTATGCTTATGACTCTAATACCCAGATTCATAGCAGGACTACAAGCATGCAACTCCAGCAGCTTGTTGCATTTTCTACTTTATTTATGTCTGCAAAAAAAATATATAAACAGGGATGGAGGTTGTTTGTTTTAACAATCAGAAAACAAAGTACCTGCTTGTTTAAGAAGACATTTAAAGAGGCAACAAAATATATTGTCAGTTTAAGGAAGATTTAGAAGGCTGAAAAACTTGTGCACTTTTCCCCTCAGGTCAAACATTATATTTCATTTCTTGTTTTCAATGGGATGTATTGTACCTTAAAACAAACCATACTACTTTCATGATTCTGTTCTCATGCATGTTATCCTACTTTTTTTTTTACATTAAAGTACATACATATATTCACTTGATGTATCAAGATCAACATCAATCTCTCTTTTTTTCCGTCCTTTTTTTTTTTCAGTCAGAGTACCACTTGTACATGTGTAAAGTTGCAAATTTTCTCCACACCAGTGACATACTCTCAACCGTAACATACTCTCAATGTTTGCAAGTGACATACTCTCAATGGTTGCATGAATGATGCGGAACCTTTTCTGCCCTTCCGATTTTCCGCCGACAGGTTTTTCTTTCCTTTCAGAGCTCCCAAGCAGAGTCTGATGCCTCCAAATCCCCTTGACTTGAAGAGTTTAACCTTTCAGCTTGATTGCATCATGTATCATTCACTTTCTCCATCTCACATTCTACATTCTCTCATCTCCATTTAACTAGTTTGTTCCCCTGAATGTTACTCCTATCCTCTCCCTCTTTGGTTTTTGTGAAGGCACCCCAGGGGCAGGGGAGGAACCTGTCACAATATGCCCCTGGAGTTGGTACTGTGTTCCGTTGAATCCTGAAAGATTGAAATCTGCAGAGGGTCAAAAGGGAGTTAACCCATAGCACTTTACTTAGAGATGATGCCCTTCTTGCTCTCAGCAGTCATTATGTTAAGATTATCATCTGAGAGCCTAAAGGGGGTTATCTCAAAGCATTTTACATAGAAACAATGCCCTTCTGGCTCTGCAGCAGTCATCGTGTTTAGATTTCTGGGTTGAAGAGTGTATTCTTTGTCTTTATCTCCTCTTCTAAATATCATCTTCCAGGGGTAGAGCAAAGGTGTATTGTCTTTTTCAGAAGATCAGTCAAACAGAACTGATATATTCTGTGTGTTGATTTTAAACTCAAAGCACTTTCCATAGAGATAACACCCTTCTGGCTCTCAGCAGTCATCATGTTAAGATTTCTGGGCTTAAGAATATATTCTTTTGTCTTTATCCCCTCTTCTAAAGATCATCTTCCAAGGGTAGAGCCAAGATGTGTTGTCATTTTTTTAAAAGGTCAGTAGAAGAGAATAGACATAATCTTTGTGACACTTTTCAGGGATGGGATTTATGGAGCATGTGAAGCTTTGTGTGTCCAAAATGAATAAACTTGTAGATGATTTTTTTTATATGAGGAAGGAAATCTGGTCCCTCTGCAGAAAGAACGTATGGATTCCGGGCAAGTTATGGGGAGGGCGAGTCCAGCAACGGGTGGATGCCCTATCGAAGAGGACTAATCACCAAAAACTTTTTTTTTGCTCTGTATGTTCAGGTTTCCATGCTGGTATCTTGCATTGAAAGTACCATAGATCTTAAAATATTAACTGCTGTAAAGAGACATTGGAACACTGCACTCCAGCTAAAGGGAAATGCTACTTGTGAGTAGACTCGTAAATGCATCCTGATAAAATGTGGTGCGCCCCAAATTTCAGAATTAACTTCTGTGCAGGATTTGATATTGAATTTATTTGTAGTCGCCCTTTTGCTCTTAAATTGTTAACTATTTGAATGTATTATCTAGCTTTAGGGTGGATTTTATATGTCATCTAACATAATAAAAATTGTTTTGGGTGACTGGTTCCCTTTTAAATGATGTTCCTTCCAAGAAATCATGACATCCTCTGTCTCCTCCAGATAATAATATTACCATCATCTCCTGCCAAAACATTTTTGAAAGAGAAAGGTGAAGGCTTTTAAAGAAAGCTACCTTTCTTCTGCAATTATCAAGGAAAAAATAGAAGAAAACAGAGGAAATGGGCAAGGTGAGATATTGTCTGCTGAGAGCCAGAAGGGCATGAGGTCCATGTGAAATTACATGAGTTATGCCCTTCTGCCTGTTGACAGGTACGATCATTACCTCCTTCCAAAACATCTTCCAAAATGAGAGATGAAGGCTTTGTGGGCGGCATTAGTCTGTAATCATCCAGCACAAGGATTTTTTAAAGACAAAGTAAAGGAAATGAACGAAGTGAGATACAAGTATCGTTTACTTAGAGCCAGAAAGACTTTGTAGCTCTATGTATTTGAACTAAAATTTGAAGGTAACATCCTTCTGGCTCCCAGCAAGAGGTACGCTGCATTCGCATCCCGCAGGAGTTGTTTGTTTCCAGCATATCCCTAGCTGTGGACTCATCAGCATATTTTGGTGATCAGTCTTCTTCAAGTATTCATAAAGCATTTAACATCTCTGACGTGTCAAGTGTTTGTGACATCTCGCGTGACGTGAGCTCCCGTCGGTATTCACCTTAAAAAAACCCCGCAAGTTTAGTCACTTTATGGTCATATTCTATATTTTTAATGGCAAATGAAAAATATCTTACCCATGGCTTAATTTGATAATGCCGTCCGTTTGAACATCATCGGTACTTGAGGCAGCTGCGACGGACCTTAATAATCTTATTTGTCGGTACCCTCTCTACGTCATGGCATACTTCATCTTTTCAGGACTCTCCCCGATTGTTTTGAATCATTGCAGACACACAGATGTGATTGAGACTGTTTTCACGATTAATGATACATCCTGTTAACTCGAGATGAATGAGCTTGTAAATATTTAGCACTCTTTTCCAGAAATGTTTTTCTAAACAGCTAAAAACAAATTTTCCCCTGTGTGTTTATTACGATAACATTGATGATATGATTTGCTCGGATATAGTCAAGTAATGCAGTAGATAGATTATATTTCATGAATTTAAGAAAAAAGCAGCTTCTCCATGGTGGTTCAATTATTCAGTAGGAATTATCCCCAATCGCTAAACAACACATTAAGATATTTTTAAAAAACGAGAAAAAAATATGACTTTTCTTACAGGGTGTTCAGTCAGGGTTTTCAAATGTTTATCAGGGATTTATGAATACAATAAGAAAACTTTTTATAATGATACATTAAGATTATTAAAGAACTTTATAATTTAAGATAGATGAATATAGAGATAAAAAATAATGAGGGGGAGAGCAAGAGAGAAAAATATGTTTAGACTAAGAGATAAAGCCAGAAAGAGACTTACAGGGTGTTCAGACACAAAAATTTATACCAAAACGGTATAGCTATACCAAAACAGTATAGCTATGCGATGGATTTATGTGGATTTATGTGTCTGAACTCTGACTAACAAAATGTCGTATAACGAAACGTCGTATAACGGAACTGGGGTCAGAGCATCGTTTCGAACTAGAACTCGATAACAAATCACCTTTCCGTGTGGGTCTGAACGTATGGCGACCATAGAACGGTATAACTGGGCAGTGCTTAACGTGAGCGCGTGCGAAAGGTGACTTGACTTGCTCGTCAAAAGTCAAATTGCGCGCGCTCCATGGATGAGGGCCAGGCAGGGGCTAGCGGCGACCATAACAACATACGCAGTGGAAAACTGTGCATCTATACAACGTTTTTTCTAATTGTTCGAGATACGTGTCTGAACGGTCCGTAGGCTATACGATGAAAATTTTAAACAACGTTTCGTTATCGAGTTTCGGTATAAACGGTTTGTGTCTGAACAGGGGGATAGTGAGTGGGATAGGACTAAGAGAAACAAACAGAGAGATAAAATAGAGATTAGATTAGACAGAGAGAGAGAGAGAGAGAGAGAGAACCCTTACAAATTGGAAGAAGATATATCTGGAGGAGGCATTGATGACACAACAAGGTACTTTACATCATTTATCTTGAAATGCGTATCCTGTTTTTATATTACAACGAAATTTGTGGCATGTCCATGTAAGCATCGGAGGGAACCTTAATGTAAACAGCACAGTGAGAAAAAAAATTGTGCAGTAGAAGAATTTAAACGTACTTGAAAATGGTATAACTGTTAACATTAATTGAATGACAGTGAAAATTGTCCAAAGCTTAGGATGCCTTTTCTGTGGTATACAAAGCTGTTATTAATTCTGTTTAAATACAATTTACCATTTAAAGATTAAATGTCAGGATGATTTACAAAACTTTGTGACTTTTGAAAAGTCCCAAATCTTCTCTGCTCGTGTGGTAGCCTTCAGGCAATCTACATTTATATGTATATGTAATTCCTACTCATTGCCTTACAGCGATGCATTCATGTAATTCTTTTTGGCATAGAACAGTTAGGAAGCCCGACAACTGCAATGGATTGATCGCAATATATAGCGATGCTGTATCCTCTCATTTAATCTTCTGAGCAATTCAACATAGGGAGAAAATATCGGCAAAAATTACAGATTTTGTTAATGTGCAGCAGAGTGAGAGAGAGAAAAATTTTGTAAAATGGGTTCTTTCATTATAAAAGGTACAGTGTTAACATTAATTGAATGACAGTACAAATTGTTCAATTTTTCAGGATGCCTTTTCTGTGGTCTACAAAAGTGTTATTCATGCTTTTTAAATACAATGTCCTTTTTTAAAAATCAAACATCAAGATGATTTATGAAGCTTGGTAACCCTTTAAGAAGTCCCAAATCTACGCTGCCAACGGGTTACAGCCTTCAGACAACCTATTTATATAGCAATACATTCATATAGACCTAATTTTGGTTTAGAACAGGTAGGAAGCATGTAAATGCAAGGGATTAATAGCAATATATAGCTATGCTGCATCCCTTTATTTTTATCTTCTGGACAATTCAATATGAATCTAAATAATTTTTTTTCTCAGAAGTTTATACATCACAGACAGCAGGACACCCTCTTTTAATAACTATTGACTGAAGGGACAGATGTTCACGGGAATGCATATTTGCAAGTTTTGATACTAAATATGCCAAATTCTCAGATTAATTAATTGATTCTGTACTCTTACTAAAAATCCTATGATGTTTGACTCTTCCGATACAAGAATGGTAAATCATGTTTTTTGTAGGAGGTGTTGATTCCATGCAAGGCAAGTGATACATGCAGATGTTAGAGATATCTGCAAATAAAGACATTATCCCCTTCTTGGACTTGTGAAGTTAGTCAAGGAAAGATAAGTAATGCCCTTTTTTTTCATTTGGTTTTGCTCAAAAACGGATTCAAATTTGATCATTCACTTCTGAAGTTCCGATTTCTCTTTCATTTTTGTATTGAAAATAAGGAATTCTAGCTGAAGAAGATGATAATATGCTGGTCATTTTGACCTACATTTTTATTTTCTCAACATATAAAAGTTCGTCTTTTTGAGATCCCTCTATATATTTTAACAACTTAATAAAGTACTTAATGGAGCCTGGTCCTTTAAGAGTAGGACTTTTGTCTGTCCGTGACATTGAAGATTTTGTGGATTATACTTTTAGTAGGTGACCATGGCAACCAAATTTTATCAAATTTCAACTCCTTCAGTGATGCCCTTCACAATGAAATATAAAATAGTTCGCTGCAACTAAATACTTATTTTCTACAGGCCTTCAAACTTTCAAAACTTGTCAAATGTCCGTATGTGACTAACCGATTTGGCTCAATTATCATTTTTACGTCATATTAGTTAGCACTTTTGCATGAATGTTTATAGCCAAGAAAGCAATTCTCTGAGATTGAAAAGAAAATAAAATACATCTGTTTTATGACAGGCCATTGATATCAAGGACGTGCATTTGTACATCAGTTTTCCTCGAAAGTCTTACTGCAGAAAATTTTTGTCCAAACGCTCATAGAATTACTCTCCTGAGACGATCCAGTGCCTCAATCTGACCTACTTATTTCGAAATCGGGGAAAACAACTGTGTTGTTTTAAGACTATTATTTGAAGCTTGATCTTTTTTCTTCTGGAAATGAACTCGCAGGAATATATCAGAAGATATTTTTCTTCCTCTCTTCTTACTATGCCAGAGGGACCATGCCTTGTGTAAAGCCAGTGACTGGTTCATTTTTCGTGCAGTCTTGTTAAAATACATGTAGATCCTGCTGAGGCATAGAATTATTTGTCATTTAGAAACATATAAAATATAAATAATGTACATTTGATAGAATAAAGGTTATACAAAGAGAAACAAAACAAACATTGTAAGTGACAAAAACTTGGAAATAATGAGGAGACTAAAATATTTATGAAATAAAAGTTCATTCTTTACAAATTTTGCATTTATATTTTTGGGGTTTTCAAGGATTGGTGTGATGTATGCAAATGAACAAAGGAAATGTTTTTGGAATAATTTGGTGAAACCTGTTTACATATATACATGTATGGTTGGGTTTGATTCTTCAATTTATTTTACTTTTAATTTTAGTTTACATAATATTTGTGATATAACATGGAATTTCCATAACCACTATTCATTGGTTATATATGAAAGGATTGCTTTATTTAAAGAAAATTAGCACACTTTTTGCTGGCATGGTACCCCATTTTCCCCTTCTTGAAAATGTAATCTTTAAGAAAATTTCTGTGTCATTCTTAGGAGTTCATGTAGAAAAATTTGTATGCAAGTGACCTTTTGCTAGTAACACAAACATTGCCAACTACAATAGTTCGCTGTGCAATTCCCACATTCTTACTGAAACAAAGATGTATGTGCCATTATGGTAAAATATTCACACAAGGTTGGCAAGGTAATATTGACATTAGAATCACAATCAAATCACAGCAAAATTGAATAAAGTTCAAACTTTTCTGGTAAGTCTTGCTCTGTGGTGACTCATTCAGTCAAGCAGAGCAAATGTTCTGTAATACGTGTCGGGTAATAGAATACCCCTCCTTTTCTGTTTTGCATCGGTCCTTTTCGCTCATTTGTGTTTGACTATCTAGGAGGACTTTTGACGTGTTCGTAATGCAAGGACAGGCGTATATATTCATTGAGATATCATTTAAAGAGTAACTAAAAGAGCCAGAGTTCAATGTAGGGACATCCCTCGTAAAGCGAAAGAGTAGGTAGCTGGGAGAAAGGAATCGCGGATAAAGATCTCACATTACAAGCAGTCGGATACAGACTTGCCCCATTTTCAGACCACAGAAATGGGGTAGGATAGGGAAAAACAAGAACAGAGAGAGAGAGAGAGAGAGAAAGAGAGTCAAAGAGAGAGAGAGAGAAAGAGAGTCAGTGAGAGAGAGAGTAAGAGAGGAGGGTAGAGAGAGAGAGGAAGAGAGGGAGCTCGTAACGCATCCCCCCTGGCCGTGTTCTTTTAGAGATAAACACGCTAGTTACGGAGTGCAGCACCTCACTGTGTTGACGTGATTATAGTGAGACGCAGCTTGCATCCAAGCTCATCTGGCTGCACGCAGCTCTCCAAAGATTTTTTTTCCCCCTTGTTTGCAAATGGAGAAAATTCCAAGTTTGCATGTTAATGTGAAGCCATATAAGTGGGATTTGATAGAGAAAAAGCTGTTGTTATGTCGACTGGAAGGGCTTAGTCGGTGGACGTGGATGCGCCGCAGCAGTGCATGTGTGGGATAAAGAAGACGAGTGGGCTACAGCCTGCATCATTTCTTTGGATGTATCTTAGGAAGGTTTTCTACTCTGGCCTTAATTATTTGTTACAAAGGTCACTCTCGGATAAACAGCGGAACACAGACAGTAGGAACGCTATCGAGAGTGAGAGAAAGGTGGCTATTGGATTTCACCAAACTCTGGTGGAGACGGATGGAGAGAAATTAACTCCGGTGTTTACATGTAGTTTAACTTGTCAATGAGCTTTCAGTGCCTTCATTCACCAGTGCTCCGACATTTCCGAAACTGCATCTTGGTTATGGGGATGCGGTCCGGCTTCCTCCTCCCTAGATGACACTGTTGCTTAGCGATTGAGATGCTAATGCTGATGCTCTGCTAGCACCATCATCATCATTGCTCGGGGAGGAATGGCAACTGATTTGGCATTCGACCTCACTTTTTACGAGAGGCGGCGGGAACACAGGTCACCATCTTTGCCGGTGATACGCAGTGACCTGACAGTGGAAGCATGCCTTATGCGAAAGTACTCCAGGGGTGTAAGTACCGCAGGCCACTCTTAATGATCCAATTCTTGAGGGATTGAAGTAAACAATGTGTGATGTCCTAGTCCATTAGTTCCTCTTGCGTGCAACTGTCTTCCTCATCTGGGGAGGATCCAAGTTATTAAAAAGAGGGGGAAGAACATATTTTCAACATTTTCTGTCAAAAAACAAAAGGTTATCAGATTTTTCATGTGCCTGTTGGGTTGAAAATTTCAAAAATGGGGGCACATTTTTCTTGTGTGTACTTTAGGTATGCTACATGGGTTTTTAAAGCTGGTTTGGACAAGTTATGCCCCCCCCCCTAAATCCGCCATTTTCTCTGATACTGTCTTTGAGGTTGAAGTCCAATCAGAATTTAATCTAGTGTAGAAATTATCACTTCATTTTATATGATTGATGACATGTTTTATTTTTATTTTTTTATATATGCAATTAACCTTTATATTGGAAATTGACTACAATTATATGAAGAAAATCAACAATATTTTTGTTAAGCAACATCGGTCATTTTTAGAAATTGACAAATTGGGTAAGTAACTGTCCTAATCTTTGAAATCGGTCGTAGTTATGAATATATTCAATGCTGCCTTCATGTTTAAACCTCAGTGTCCTTAAATGACATGGATTTCATGAAAATAAATTATTAATATCTTTCTGACTAGGTTAACAATATACGTAAATCCCTGAGTTCCCCAGTAGCTTTAAAACTACACAAAGGATTTTGATTCGTTGGTCTAGCAAAACAATCAATAATTTGTTCTCTATATTTCTTTTCTGTGATTTAGAAAAAAGTCAGGATTTTGTTTTCTTTTGTGATATTCAGATCTTAGTAGAGCCTTATCCATGAAGTGAAGGTTCAGAAACCTTTGTATCCCTCAAGTCTTCATGATTAAGCAAATCAGACATGATTAATCATTGATTAGTAAGATTCGTCTCTAAATGAGAAGTCTTACAAAGTTCCAGAGGATTGAGAGAATGTAGTCAGATTTACATACCATTATCAGTGTATACAACATACATACATATGCATGTGTGTGTTCCAAAATTCTGTAAATTTCACTCAAAGTCGGAAATAATATTGTCTGTTTGGAGCTAGAAGTGCGTCAAAGGAGAATGAAACCCTGGGGAAAAATCAATTTTTATGAAAAGAGAGGATAGAGAGAAGCAATTTTTAAAAAGTTCCATCAAAATCGGTTACGAAATGAGAAAGTTATGAAGGTTTAAAAAGTCTCAATTCACTTTCTATGGTGATCCTCAAATTGGCAATGTTGCTTCAAAGTGACAGGTTTAGTAGTACAACTCTCCATATGTTTTGTACACTAAATTTCATATTTTCTCCATTATCTCTAAAGATGCTCCTCGTCTTTTTGTGAACTCAACATATGTTGTGTCAAATACATTTTCCCATGATATATCTTGAGCTAAGAAGGAGACAAGCTGCACCTTGATTTTCCCCAGGGTTTCATTCTCCTTTAACTCTGTACAAATGATGGGACTCTCTTCTGGCTCCAAACAGATGTTATATTCTTTTAACTCATTGCCTACGGGAACCGGGTGGCCCCTGTATAAAGCCTATAGGAATTAGAAAATTCAGTAGTCAGCAGGTTAAGTATCATATTCAACTAGTTTTCATGTTCATTTTTCTTCAAGAGCAGTTTTCATACTGAGAAGCAAATGAAATAAAAAGTTTTGATAAACGTTAAAACACTCGCTGCATACAACTTCCATATGAATATGTAATATGAGCCTTTAGAAGGCTCTGTTTCATCACACCAAGTTTGCCTGGAATACCTTTCCAGGGCAAACTTCTTCCACCTTGCGTTTGGATGTTTTTCCCTCTGTACAACAAGCCCGGCTTGTCCCCAAAGGCCCAGCTGTTTCCTTCGAATGCGTGCACCACACGCTTGCATTGCAGATCTAATTACAGCACTGATAACTGTCAGATAGTTCATCCATTAAAATACTGCCGAGCAGGCCCTTCGAGGCTGCCAAGCTTCTCCCAGTGTACAGGCTCAGCAAGAAGTGGACACTCCTCGCTGCTGTTTTGGGAAGATGTGTTTTATTATTTCTAGGTATTTGTAGTTACAGCTAGAAGATTTTCTCTCTCTCTTTCCCTCTTTTGATTTGAGAAAGTAGATTAAGCTTTAGAATTTTGTATGCAGCAATGATTCTTATACATTTGTAGGTATATGTAGTTACAACTGGAAGATTTTCCTTTTTTTAGACTCTAGATTAAGCTCTGGAATTTTATATGCGGTGATGATTCTTATACATTTGTAGTTACAACTGGAAGATTTTCCCTTTTTTTAGACTCTAGATTAATATGCTTTGGAATTTTTATGCAGCATTGATTCTCTAGTTGCAATGAGTAATGTTGTATATGCTCTTTCCCCCACCCTCAAAAGAGTATTAAGATTACTGATCGAATTCTTTAAATAAAGTTCTTTGTCTTTTCTAGATTAGACATATTTTTAGAATACATAAAGAAATATTTCCTTTATTTAGAATCTATATAAAGCTTTGGAATAGTGTATGCAGTAATGATTCTCTGTATTGCAATGGGTGATGTTGAATGTGCTCTTTGCCCACCATCAACGAGAATAAGAAGTTGACTGATAAGAATAATTCTCTAAGTGAAGTTCTTTGTCTTTTGTAGAGTAAATACATTTTTACATCTTAGTGAAGATTTTCTTTTTTAAGAAACTAGAATTCTAGATTAAGCTTTGGAATTTTGTAAGCAGTAATGATTCTCTACATTGCAGTGAGTTATGTTGTATGTGCTCTTCCCCTCATCATCAAAGAAAAAAGAAGATAACTGGTAGGAATAATTCTTTGAGTGAAGTTGTTTGTCTTTCCTATAAAGCTATATATTTTTTTTACGAAAGCATTTTGATTAATCTAAATGAGCGATGCATTTGTGCGAAAGCTGGGTTCATGAAAGCACCGTAGAGATATGTTGCGGTTCATTTAATTCTTTATTTACACACAGACAGACAGGTAGACATAGACACTGCAGGATAATATGAAGGAGATTGAGAGAGAGATGGAGATGGAGTACGAGAGACAATTATAGGAGATGGAGAGGGGAGACAGAGGCACAGGTTACATGGAGGGAGTGAACGGTATTGATGGCAAGAGAGAGAGATATATATATATATAGAGAGAGAGAGAGAGAGAGAGAGAGAGAGAGATGGAGTAAGAGAAACAACTATAGGAGATGGAGAGGGGAGACAGCATACAGAGAGTGATGCAAAGAGCATGCAGAGATGGAGAGAGAGAGACAGAGATCGAGTGAGAGAGAGAGAGAGAGATGGAGTAAGAGAAACAATTATAGGAGATGGAGAGGGGAGACAGAGGCACAGGTATACATGTACATGTAGAGAGTGAACAGTATTGATGGCAAGAGAGATGGAGAGAGAGAGAGACGGAGAGAGTGAGAGGGGGAGACAGAAACAGAGAGAGACAAAGAGATGGAGGAAAGATATCAAAGAGCGGCATTCAAGCGCAAAACAGCAAAGCTTGTTAAAAGCGAACATCAAGGTTCTCATTACGCTACCCTACTGTCTGCCTCCACAGGTGGTTCCCTTTTACTAGGAAGCGAGCCTACCGATCGTCTGAAAGGCAGCAAGATCCCATTATGGTCCTACTCTTCCATATCTAATACCATTAACAGGGCTCTGGTCACGTACATATAGTCATATCATCCCAGAGATAGGCTGTCTCGATGGCTGGAGTTAGGAATCCAACCCTGCTGCATGGAGACAGATAAAGAATTGATTTAAGGCCTGATTTGTGGCATTCCTCATTAGTTTCATGCAGTATGCAATAATAAACCTCTAACTTTGATATATGTGACAAAGTTGCTATCTCTGTCTGTTATGCCTGTCCTTTAATCAGGCTTCTCAGCTGGAATTTGTTTACCCGAGGTCCAAAGGAAGTCATAACGTCCCAAGAGGTGGTTTAGGAGGACCGAAGCATTTATGCAGGTTGAAGGTAGTCATTCACTAATTTACAACCCTTGTCGGTCTCCCTGTCAGGGATAATTTTCCCATGGTATATTTTTTGTAGCCCCCCCCCCCATGCTTTGTTATCAGCACCAGGATTGTTATGCCTTAGAGAGAACCCTGCCAGTTCATAATTACAGTTTGCGCATGTGCAGATAGAGGTCATATGTACCAAGTAGAATTGAACTTTATACGCTTTCATAATGTGCGCGCCATTATGCACGCTCCAGTATGATTTCACATTTAAACAAGTTGTGCATCTACAAAAAACAGATGCGCATGCAAATTGGGGTCATGTGTACCATTTACTAATTACAAACTGTCTTATTATTATGTTGTAGCTAAGACCTATACATGCTCAACCTATTTTGACGATGACTTTGTGTAAGCTAAAGTTCTAATTTTAATTTCTTTACCGTAGGTTTCATGCTTGTAAAAGGATAGCCTTGGAGAAAAAAGTAATTGTTCACAAACATCCACACAAACATGGCTTATACAACACAAATCAATTAGTATTTATCAATCTCCATGCAATACTGGGCACTTGAAAACATAGATTACCACAAATGTTGATTGGGCCTGTCCTAATTTTGTGTCGTACGAGAAAGCCCTTATTTGTTCATTTCTGTCAATTCTCATTATATCATCTTTTGAGAGCAAGAAGGGCTTTACCTCTGTGTCAAAATACATTGATTTAATGCCCTTCTGGCTCTCAGCAGACAATATGTTAACAGATTCAACCTTTGAAAGCCTATCTCTTAAAGGTTAATTGGGCTTGGTAGTAGCTTTTTATTTTTTATCGGAATACCTAACATGTGTTTTTGATCAGATCTACAGTAGATGTAGATATACTAATTTTTTTTTCTTGAAATGCTCTAGAATATTATTTAGTATCTTGCCCAGATACAATATTGAAAACATATTTCCTTCTAAAGCAGTGCTTGTTATAAATTTCTCTATGTAGATTATCCTCTAGTGTATTTAAACAAACTTATTGAAATGTTCATTTAAATATTAACATTGTCATATTGGTGAGATCGACAGTAAAGTTATATATTCTTTTTTCTAGATATGCCCCAGCATAGTGTTTCGAATTTGTAAAGATAACATTTTTAAAACATTTCCTTCTGTACAGTGTTTGTTATATAAGTTTCTCTATGTAGATTATGCTCTAGTGTATGTAATATGACATTACATAATACTGTCATATTGCAGTATGGTGAGATCTACAGTAGATATAGATATACCCTTTTTTTCCTAGAAATGCTTTACAATATTGTTTACTTAGTATCTTGCCCAGATACCAAAATATTGAAAATATGTCTTCCTATGCAGTGCTTTTCATAGGTTTATCTATGTGGATTATTCTCTAGTATATATATTTTTAATAAGTTACATTCACATTCATGAAAAATAGTGCATCTATCCGAAGTGCTGCTGGATTTTAAGAAATATACAGTGATAAACAAGATAAACAACATTCTTACAGGGATTTGTACCATCTAGAAAATTATTCTGAAGGTATTTATAAAGTCTACCTCAGAGTTCTCTTTCTTTTCCAGCATTTAACTTAACACATTATCTCTCTGTAAAAAAAAAAAAAAATCAAGTGATCACTGACGTCACTCCCCAACGGAATGAAAATAGAGTGAAAAGAGAGTGAAACTCCACTCCTTTCCTTTTTGAGACCACTCGATAGTCACTCGATATTCACTCCTAAACAAGTGATCACTGACATGACTCCTGGGGAGTGAAAACCTAGTAAAAATTCACTCTTTTTTTTTTTTTAGAGAGAGAGAGAGAGTACCTATACAGATCTCGAGTAGATGTTAACACATCACTCAAAATCAAAATTTATGTGTTTTGAAGAACGTCAATGAAAGAATGCATAACAATAACTCTATCAGTTATGTATGTTATACTTCATTTAACATTGTTGGCTTGATTTGTAATGGTGATTTTCTCATTCCTTTCATCAAATAACCTTATCCTAAGATTTACTGTCAGAATTTGTTTTCAGTTGTTACATCACTAAACATAGCAATTTTTTATTAAAACTGGCATATTGTGTAATTTGCCCACACACTCACATTTCCTGTTTGTTTTCTAGGAGATTTGCAGGCTTAATATTTTCAGCGCAATGCAAAAACTTATCCAAGCGGAATAGCGCATTTGACATTCTACATGTAGATGTAATATTTGATTACACTGAAATAAAGTGATAAACTATTTTGGCATTTATTTTTATATTTTATATCTCTGTTCAAAAAGGAAAAAGAACTGCATTTGGAAGCTTAGAATTACAAGGATTTGTTAGATTCAAGGGATATGCTAGAATGCATGCACTTTCTCAAGATGTTCATCGATGTAATATTGGGAAATTGTGCACAGTATAAAGTTTCCTTTTGTCAAATCTCATCCCAAGTATTTAAATCCACGCCCTGAAGATCGTTTGATGATCTTCCCCTCTTGATGTAATCATTTGCAAGGGATACTGTTACATCGGTGAAAGAAGATCTCGCGCTTCCAGTGATCGCTCACTCGGTGTTTGGTTCATAATCCCTCTAAACGCTGTGGAGTCGAGCGCATGCATGTCGTGCCCCCCTGTACTTTTGGCCCTGTTCATATCAGCCACCAATCCATAAAAATAAACCCAAATTTTGCTGCAGTTTTACAGGTAGGTGACCGATAGAGTCAGATGTGAACTGGTACCAGCAAATGTGCCATTTTTGCTTTGTGCTATTTTACAGCTATTTTGTGGCTCTCTACCCTTCTGTTACCAAGTAAAAAATTACAGTTTTGTTACTGATACCTGGCAGATGTAAACAGTATACACTAAGATACCATAACATTTATGCCTTGTGCAGTGAAGCGTTGAGTCCTAGGGTTTGATTCTTGCCTAAAATGATCATTGTAACCATTTTAAAAGGCGGTTGATACTGTGTTATTGCTGATGTGTCTGTGGACGGGGTAATGTGTCGAAATACTGCAATATCAAGGTATCATTGAGGTACTGGTAATGCCTTTCCGACGGCAGTAACTGCTGAAAATCGTTTAATACCGATGCATATCGGCAATATTCACGGGTACATGTATGAACAGGACTTGAGATGCAGAGGCACACACTCTTGACATTACCGCATCCAGCCAAGCGGAGCTATACTGCAATTCTCAACGTACTTTATGCCCATTTCCTTTATAGATCAAAGTGCTCTGAATTGTCCCTACAAAGTAGATTGGAGAAAGGATTAAGAGAAGGAATCTTTACTTGTATCGACTGACTTCAAGACGCGTGTCTGTGAAAGAATCGATTACTGTTCAAACCCCAAACTACAACTGCATTGCTGCCTGCATGGGTATAGAACTTTTGTTTGTACAGTACCGAAATGCATCAAACTGATCAAAGCATAGAGCATGAGATAAGCTGTGAAGTGTAATAGAGGTGTCTAATTAACCCATAGCCATACAATGTCTCCTTTTAGTGGCATTTTTGCATTTCTGGATTCTGGATTCTGGATCTTTCGATCCAGAATGTTAAGAATTATACATTGTACATGAGAAGAGAGAGCAAAAGTCACAGGAAATTTTGAGTTTATTTCCATTGCAGTATGTTGTGCTGTTCACAAATAAGAGTGATTTAATTGTAACTAATCATTAAATTTTCTAAATTGGCAACATGCACAGTGTAAAATATGTAATCACTATTTTGATGTACAAATCAGCAGTTTTTTAATTGAATTTTGCAATTTCCATTTAAATTGGTTCATTTGATACAAACTATACACTATGTAGGAGTGGAAAATAAGACATTGCCAATTTGAGGAGGGAAAGCGGATTGATTTAGACCTCAAGAAAACTCTGAACTGCTATGGGTTAAAGGGCAAGTCCAAGGTATATGGGAATTGTATTATGGAATTGCGAACATAAATTGGCATAGAAATAGCATTTTACTTGATGTTTTGTCCGATCAAAGCTCAAGGAGAGCCATTGGTGTGATACAGTCACCAGATATGCTAAATCTCTGATATGGTCAGTAAAAACTAATAAAAATGGGACAAAATATCTCTGACTTGCCTAAAACTAAAAATGTACTAGATGGCTGACAAATCAGCAATTTACTTGATGATTTCTTTGTATGGAATTCCATTTATGGGGGGGGGGGGGCAAGTTACTTCTAGGGGTATTGACTACCACCCCCAACTCCCCTTTGCTACACCTCCAGGGGCACTGTTTGACTTCTTGATGCCGATGTTTCCAAAGATGTTTGCGCAAACCGCTTCCAGGGGGCCCTCGGAGCATCCACTGGAAGACTCAAAGAGCACTTATAAGAAAGACAAGAGGCAATGCCCAAGAGATGAAAAAGAAGTCTTGCCTGCCAGAAGTGCATTGCCATGTAAACCGTACAGTTCTGCATGCAGGCACGTGCCTTTCTATTATCCCCATCACCAGCCTATCAGGGCAGAGTATCCCCTGACAGAAGAGAATGCAGTTTTTATTTAGGCAACATAAATCTCAACATTGTCCAGGGTGACAGTGATTGATATGTCATTTTCTTGGAGTGTTTGCCAAATTAATCTTTTGACTAGTACCTCAGATCTTGTAAATTCAGCGCAGTCGGTGATTTGGATTGAGCTAACGACTGCACCTTGATGGACAGACTGCCTTCAGAGCACACGTCTGGGAAGTTCAGTATCGAGGGTAGTGGTGCACGTAGTTTATTGTATATGCCAGGTAGATTTGAATAGGCCCCTGGGGACAAGACAAGCCAAGCCATGTGGGTAATGGGCATGTTATTACAAGATGGAGCTGATAATATAGAAGCCGTGGTTGCCATGGTAATCCGGAAGAAATCTACCTGGGCGAGCTGAGGACAAGTTCATGCCTAGGCAGCGCAGTCGATGAATAGGATGCCGAAGGCCAGACATTGAAGGGCAAATTCTATGCAATCTGAAGATGTATAGCATTTATAATTCACATCCATTGCATTGCATAGAGGCTACCTTGGAGCTGAAGCAAGCCTAAAGAGCTTCATTGACATCATAAACTCTCCCCCCCCCCCCCAAGTACTCAAGACACGAGCATAATAGTGCATGGTGTTTACCACCCATCTTTGTATAGGATAAGAACAGACACAATAGACCATTCAAAATTCATATATTCTTCTACTCCGAAAACATAGTCCCAAGATGATACATTGAAGTGTTTGAACTCATAAATTTCTAAATCATTCTTGGGCATTTCACAATAGTTGCCAGGTCGCTAGGCCAAACCTTTACCAGACTTTTGAAATTGCCTAGAGCCGCTTTTTTCCAATACAATATATTCAAATTCTGTATTATAAGACAATATTTTCTAGTACAAATATTTTTGCGGATGATGGGGACACCAGCATGTTCGTGAGTTGATAATCAACACAGGTTACTTACAATGTACATGTGTGCTTACACATTTGCTAGCTCACAGTGGCGGCACCAAGGGGGGGCATGGGGGGCATTTGCCCCCCCAGTCAGAAGCTTTGCCCCCCCAGTTGCCCCCCCCAATAATTTTCGGAGTGAAAAAAAATAAAAGGGTGGAAAATGAAAAAGAAAAGAAAAGGAAAGAAAAAAGTGAAAAAGGAATGGAGAAAAGAAGGAAAAAGAAAGAAAACGGAAACTTGGAAAGCAGTGGCGGCATCAAGGTGGGGGGGGGGGGGGATGGGGCAAATTTGTTCGCTCAGCTCGTGTAAATATCCTCATATTTGGGTAGTTTTATAGCCGAATAATTTCTGTACATTTCCACTAAAATAGTGTCAAAATTTTTGCTCGCTCGCTTTGCTCGCTCGCAATACAGGCCTATAACTACCACCTTATTATCGGGCAGCAAGATGCTCAAATGTCCTCATATCTGGGTAGTTTCATAGCCGAATATAATTTCTGTACATTTTCACAACAAAAAGTGTTCGCAATAAATAACTACCACCTCATAATCGGGCAGCAAGATGCTCATATGTCCTCATGCATATTGGGGTAGTTTTATAGCCGAATATGTAATTTTGTACATTTTTACTACAAAAAATGTCAAAATTTTTGCTCGCTCGCTTCGCTCGCTCGCAGTATATAACTAACACCTCTTTATAATCGGGCAGTTCAGCTAGATGCTCAAAATGTCCTCATATCTGGGTAGGTTTATAGCCGAATATTCTGTACATTTTCACTACAAAAAGTGTCAAAAAAATTTTTGTCCGCCCTTGCCCCCCCAACATTTTCTTTTGCCCCCCATTTGCCCCCCCCACTTTAAAATCCTGGTGCCGCCACTGCTAGCTCATTTGTGCTTGTTATGTTGGCACAACCCTAAAATGATTTCCAAACTCTGCAAAACTAAATAAACCCTCATGAAACTATTGACTTTATACAGTATACAATTCAAAAGGGATATTTTTACCAAAACATGTGCCATTCTCTGCTAGGGTTGAAGGTGTTGCAACAAATGCTATGGCTACAATTGCTCCAGGCTTTATGTCGTCAAAGATGCAGGGTTAAAGATAAAGTAGAATTGTGATCATGCTATTACATTTTTAAAGAAACTGTCTCAAAGCCATTGGGAAAGGTTGATTATGTCTCCATAAGAATTGTTTTATGCTGTGACCGGTTTGGAATCATCAAAATGATAGAAAACTGACCCAATCTCACTGAAAAACACATGTACGGCACACAGAAATGGGTATATGGGACTGCACACAGAAATGGCATGAATGCTCTGCCCGAACATTTGGGCTATGTCTCGTCATATTTCGAATATGAGGCCATTTGAAGAGCCATCCTTTTCAGGGGACATTTCTAGTATGATGTTCTTCCAATGTACCATAAAAGGAATGAGAAAGCTAACAAATTATTTTTTTCACCTCTCCCAGAACTCAAAATTCTCTTTAAGGTTAAGGTTTCAAGTGGGGTTTTTAGGTTAGGTTTAGAGCTAGGGTTAAGTATAGTGTTTGGTCAAGGGTTGAAGTCTAAAAATTCGGTTAGTATAGAATATTGAATAAGGGCCTATCATCACCGAAGCATGTGTCGTACAACCAGTGTTGATTGATGATGAGAACATGGTCCCTGCACCTGTAATTCCCATCCGTAGATCCATCACTGTAATTGTAAAGTGAGATAGTGTCCATATTTTCTTAGTATCGTATCACCAAGAGAAATGCTTGGACAGTTCCGTGTTGATTTTTCCTTGCCCTAATTCTCACTGTCTTATCCATTTTCAAATTATCTGTCTTCCTTTTTGCAAACTGAACATTTTTTTTTCTCTCTCTTTAGCTGTCACATTGCCCTTTAGATTTCAATGCATAAAGTTGACCAAGCACAAATCGAGCCAGTGCGAATTAATATTACTTTAATAGCATAAAGTGTGGATTTGAAATTAAGGTCTGTACTCTACTAGAATTAAAATCTGATGATGGGTTCATGTGCTCAGTCCAGAGTTAATTTTATCTAAAAAAGTTAGACTGAGGTCTAAGTTTTTCCCTTTGTTACACATGACTTTGTCCTTGCGTGGGGCTTAATTGAAGTAGTAGAATACTGGCCTGAGTGTTTACCTTATAGTCGAGATCCAGTGTTGGGGTTGAAAGATTTGCCTTTTTTAAAAGAGATGAATCACTTTGTGAAATAGTCCTGTAGATGCAACTCAAGTGAAGTTTGCCTTTGCCTGCCGATGATGGAATTATTTTTCTGTAAATCCATGTCAAGGATGTTTCTGAATTCAAGTCTTGTACAGTATGCAAGCACAAGCTCGAAGCTATTAAAATATTGTCAGAGGCTGGTAGTAATTCTGTAGCTAACTGAACAATCAAAAATCATGTCAATGTGAAATCAATTTTCTCATTTTCGTTTTATGACTAGATTCATTTCATATATTCCTTTTTGTTGCAGAATCTAAGTGATTTGTACAGAATAAAGAGCTTGACACTTGGCACTCCATAGATCAGTGGACTTGGTTAAAGCCAGGTTTGACTAGTCCACCTTTATGAATATGAGCCAGAGCATCGTAGTAATGAAACAAAAGCAGCATACTTACTCACTGTCCATCCCTTCACTTGTTCCATTATGCCCGTATTTCCGCTGTAGCTGGAAGCCAGTATCGATTGACGAGGCTGGCAATGATCCCTTAAGTCGCAGGGCTGCTGGGCCAGTAGGTTCCCAAACCGTCAACACAACAGATCAATGAACCAGCCCATCCCAGGGTTTGCACCAGGTCTACCCCTGCTGTCGCAGCCTTCCCCTGTACCAGTGACATTTAGGGGGAAGGCTAGCCTGAGAGGAATCCCTTTGTATTGTTTGATGTGCTGCCTTCCTTAGATGTATACATGGGCATACCCAGGATTCTGTGAAAAAATAAAGGGCGGGGGGGGGCACATTTGTGAAAATCCCTCAGATATTTACATGCGCACATTGAGCAAGGGCATGTTCAGGATTCTGTAGGAGAAGGGGGGGGGGCACAATTTTGAAAATGAGGTTGTAACGTGCAACAACAGCAACAACAAAAATATCACATTTGTCAGTTGCAAATTTGCGCTATGAATCTTTTTAAGCAAAAAAAAGGGGGGGCTTTTGGGATTTGAAATTTAAATGGGGGAGATATCTCTTAAGACAAAAAGAAAGAGAGAGAAGAAGAAGAGACAGGGAGAGGAAAAGAGAGAGAGGGACATTAAAGGTCAAGTTCATGTTGGAGAGTAAAATAGCCAAAGTTTTAAGAACATTTTTGAGCATTTGCATCACTAACAACCACACATGGCTAGTACATCTTTTTTTTTTTATCCCCAGGTGAATCTTTTAGGATCAATAAATCCAGCTGGCCTCTCTTCAAAACCCAGTTTCCTTCTCTCTGCAAATTGATTTTGATGGCTGCAGAGAGCGATTCAAGCCTGCATTTGGACATTTAGTTTCTTATCCTCCTTGTCCAAAGCATTAAGCAAATGTACCTCAGTGGAAGACGCGAAGTGCCATCCAACCTCAGTTTGTGTATTCTGGGCCATTTATTTATTCATAAGCCTTTGCTGTCCTCTCTTGCACTTTTTTTTTGTTGTGTCCGTTCCAGAAAGAAACAGATGGAAATCAGTCAGTGACTTTCAAAAAGGAGGTTTTAAAAGAGACCAAATCGGATGAGATGGGTAATAGTGATAATAGGATGCACGTCAGCTATATTGACTAGTTACGACTGTATTCTTTTTTTTAAAGCATAATTCTTCTACAATAGTTATCTTTTAAAGCCTAACAGCTTGCCCAAGGCTTTACCCAAGCTTTACCCAATATAGCAGCAACTGATGTATGCAGGGTGCATTAATTAGCTGAGAGAGAGAGAGAGAGAGAAGGAGAGAGGAAGAGAGAATGATTAAGAAAGTAATGACTTTCATTCACAACTTCTTGACAATTAATATGTAGACATACTGCCAGGAAGCCATTTCAATATCATGCATCAAACAGTATATTCCTTGTTCAGCGATTCTTATAGCAGAGGAATAATGCCTCAGTGGCAAGCACAATTCATTTTGGAACCAGGGGATGTGTCACAAGTTATATAAGCAGTCTCTCAGGTTTTTATGAAAAGTCAAAGAGCTTCAGCCCTTTGGGTAAACTATCGATCCTTGATTACCTCATCCCTTGGATAGGATGTGAAGTCAAAGGTCTCTTGGCTGCTCACCTCCAAACATATCCTTCCTTTCTTATTGCATCCCAGTATTTTTAGAAACCATCCAATGAAAACTATTCAAAATGACATGTGTCATTGATAGGTAGATAAACTAAATCTGATTTTGTAATCTTTTTCTCCAGTGTCTTTCATAAAGACTTGCCTCAATCAGGGAAATGTCATATTTTTGTCTGCCTTAACATTCATTGTAACCTGTTTATAAAGGTTGCTCAAGACCAAGAAAAGTGGTGTTTTGTAAAGGTTCTTTTATTACATATTATGGTCTTTATAGACAGAAGGCCTTTCTACACAGGTTGCCGCTCAAGCAGATTTGACTGTATTACCAGTAGATGTCTGCACATTATTCTTATTCCAAATATGTAACCAAAACGAGACAACGCTGTCGTATTAGCCGTACTCTGCCCTCTTCCCCCGCGATGTAATTTAATACCGAGACACGATATTTGATTTGTATGCGCGAGGCCTGGTAATAATCAAGCGCCTTTGGAATACTTGCCATATTTTTTTATGCAAAAAAATTGGAATTGAGTTGAAAAGTACAGATCTCGTTGAGGAGATTTATGACCGTTAGTAAACTCGGCATAGAAGGAAAGAGGTGAATGAAATCCAGGCTGCATGCATATATTTATGTGCTCATGCTGTTTTACATCCTGTGTCATATATATGCTCTGTTTGGTCAGGCCAGAGTTATCTAAGTGCCATGAAACTTGTACCGAAATGAAATTTGACTAAATTACATTAAGAGTTGCAGAGTCTGTGACAGTTTAAGTAACCTGTGTACGAAGACTGCTCAAGGGAGACAAGAAATGTCTTTATAAGAAGGTGATCTTTTAATATGCATGTGTTACTTAATGGAGCTTTCAATAAGAAAGGCTTCAAGGGAACTCCCCCCCCCCCCGAAAAAAAAATCAAAATATTATAAAAGGAATGCCCAATCAACTTATAGATTACATACCAGACACAATTCCTTGTTATCGCAACACCTTTGAATGGCGGCTTAAATGAATCAACTTTTGAGAACAGGATCACGTTTGTGTAATAACTCTAGCAACATATGTCCTTGCCTGTTAAGATGCAATTCTGCATGTCTGATGTTGCGAGCTTTATAACCGCAGGCACAATCAGAAAGAGCTCTTATCCCGTTACACTTTAGTAAGAGGGAGCCGAGCTTCGGAGAGTCGATTTGCCAATGGCATGGGGGGGGGGGGGGGTGGAAAGGCAGGTGATTAAGTTCTTGTTATGTGAGTTTCACCACTTGACATGTTCAAGACACGTAGCATTGGGATATTTGCAGTTAATACCCAGAAAATCTCATCAGCTTATACAGAGGGTGATATGGGAAGACTTAACTCTTACTGTGCCAAGGGGTTTAGCTCTCTTCAAAATTTTACCAAAATGTGATCAATGCTTACTTTTCAAATGTCTGCACTCCATTAACCATCTATTATTTCACAAAATATTTTGTACAAAACTTGTAGGAAATGTGTTACAATTTTTTATGATACCAAACATTCCTTTACCCAACTTTATGCATAAGAATTATTGAAAATTACATTTGAGTTTCTTTTTTGTCTGTTATTTTTTGTTTTCTTGTTTGTTTAATATTGTTTAATGTTGAAACAAGGTAATATCTTTTTAAAAATCTGCAATTTTCTCTGAAAATTTCTATGGTAGCATATAATTATGATCATATATTTAGAATGCTTGATTTATGCTCAAAATTTTGATATACATTGACCACCATATACCTTTCCTGTGGTCGAGCAATTGGTGAATGAAAATGACAAGTCTGTCTGTCACATATACGTGACATCGGCACTGAAAGAGTTAAAAAGTTTTTTCTTGTTAAAGGTAATATTAAATCAATATAACTCTTTTACCTCACATATTACTCATACCGGTATAATTATATTCATAATGTATGCCAAATTAAAAAAATTGTCAGAGACTCTGTAACTCTTAATGCATTTTAGCCAATTTTCATTTTTAATGTAAATATATTTCTTTATTTAACCCTTTCAGGACAGGAATTATTTCAGGTCTAAATTGATCACATTTTGTTCTTCAAATTGGCAACAGTAATATTTTTCTTTTAGTTCTACATGGTTCTAATAGGGTGTATTGTCTTTGAAAAAAACATGGTTAGAAAGTTTGTTGAAAAGTTGAAAAAAATTGCCAATAAAAAGAACAATGATTTTGAAGCTCTCAATGTGTCGCCAATCTAAGGATTTTAAAGCTTATTCTCATTTTAAAAATCCCTGGTATCAAACGCAATATGGTCATGCAACAAAAATGGACATAGTGTGTGCAGAAATTTTTGCTCTTTCTACTCATGCATCTGGTATATTTTTTAGAGCTGTGAATCAAAAGTTATTAAGCCAAACCACAAAATGTGGTCAACTGTCTTGAAAGGGTTAAATCACATAATTATTTCAATTTTCAATTGGGAATTGCAAATAATGAATTTGCTATAATGCATTAACAAATACAGAGTAGAGTCTCTAATCTTTTATTCAGACAAGCAAATGCATGAAACTTTAAGATGTTCTGACCTTATTAAACTTATAAGTTAAAACTAATTTACCTTGGTTATCAACATTTATAACTTAATATTCATATGTATCTATCTTTATATCTGTTGTGATAATCTTAAGCAGACCATAGATTGATGACCTTTTTTTTTTTCTCTCTCTCTCTCTCTTTCCGTTTATTCAGTCGCTGGAGAGCACCCGGCGTATGCTGCAAATGGCAGAAGAGGTAAGATGCATGTTATAAACCATACATTAAGATGAGTGTACATAACAAGCCCATTGCATGCTGAGCCATAACAACTTTCTGCCTAGACCCTGTGGAAAATTCAAATTGGTAAATAAAGATTTACTCTGAAGGGGTTAACCTGACATGCATGGATAACTCTTACTTGATAGTCTTCAGGTATCAGGCCTTGTCTTTATCACTGTTTGCGTCTGTCTGGGGAAAAGAGTGATTTATTGCGAGTACGCTGTGTATTGTATTGTGCTAGGGATGCGCAATCATACTACTTTACAAAAAAGAAAAAGAACAAAATTCAGTTAATACCCTGCAATTTTCTTGTTTTAACTTGGATAAACTTCCATTAATCACCTTATAGTAATAATAATATATAAGATTTATCCACTTGATGATCAAGTGCTCAAGGTGCAAAAGAAAACATTTCCAGTCACATATTTTAAGGGATTTCTTTCTTTTTTTCAGTTCTATAGAGTCGAACAGCTCTTAACATAATTATCAAAGAAACAAAAAGTCAGAGACAGCATACAAGCCTACTGCTTGAAACATGTACATGTGCAAACAGTGGTGATACATTTGCGGAAGCCCAATTTGTCTTGCCCTTCACCCCAATCAATGATTGACATTGGAGCTGAAGAACTGCTTGCTCACCAAACACTGCTGCGAAAATTGAAATGTCTGGGACTTGACAACTAACTGCATTTTAAATTGGACTTCCAGCAAGGCCCTGGAAACGCACGGGGCTTGCATACTAATGGCAAAAAAGCCGGAGATCGTTATTTGCTAAATGCTGTGAAATAGACCGCCTCCGGGTCGAGTAGAATACGCTAAAAGAGAGCCAGGGATCATGGAATGAGGGGTCAGATGCCTCGTAAGACGAGACGCCGATCGAGAGAGATGTGGTCATTTTACTCTCCAGATTGAGTCCACGGGTTGGAGGGCTTCAATAAAGAGCGACAGATCCTGACCTGCGAGCCTGTCACAGATGGAGACGCCAATTGGCGTTTGTATTTCATTCGTACCTGGGACTTTGCATAACTCAAATGCAGTCGTAATCCTCACTTTCCATATCAAAGTTTTCAATGGGATTTCTAGGCAGACTGTGATGGCCAGTATTGAATGGGTTTCTCAGTTGTGAATCATATGTTGTCAAATGTTTACTTTTATATGTGCAAGCATATATAGCTTGTTGAAAGCCAGAAGGGTGTTAACTCTGTGTTAGTGCCTCTTTGGCTCTGAGCAGACTAACTAATGTTATCACCAATTTGTTGCTTTTATGATGTGATTACACTGTTGCAGCACATTGTCATCAAGGTATAAAAGGTTGTGTAATGTGGTACATGTGTTTTTGGAAGGCTTTTTTGAGTCCCTCTGGATGTTTGTTTGTTTGTTTGTGTTGTGTTGTTTTGTGTGTGTATTCTGCATGTGTTGTCACTCTGTTCTTCCTCTTTTCTTCTATATTCTGCCCAAATATAAAAAGCTAATTTTGCTCTGGAAACAAAAGCAAACAAAAAATGAGACATACTTTCATAATTTTAAAGTTACCAGTAATCTTCAGTTCTTTAAGTTGCAAAAACAACATTCTCACAAAAATGAAAAAATGCACCTTGTAAAAAAAAGGGGGATGCCTTGGGAAACAAATTGGAAAACAATTGCAAAATAGTTCAGAAAGATGAAGATGACAATATTAGACTTTTAGGGACTACCATACACTACCTTGTCCTATAGTTATATGCATAATCATGATGTAAGCCTTCTACTTTCTGCCTACATTCTGCCATTTCAAGCAGATATTTCCTACATGATCGATAATTTAGATTTTAGAATATTTAGACAATTTCCATCAAAATAAACTTCCTTTACCAGCTCTCAAAATCGCCTTCAAAGCCCTAATAATTAGCCACAGATGACAAATCTATCTCCACATTTGCATGAATTTCTTGTATTTTTTTACCTCCAAAATTAGGGAGGGGGAGGATTTGAATTCATTAAAGAAATATCCCTTCTTTCTACATGTTTGCAAGAACTGCCTTCAATTTGGATTCAACCTTTACGCTTTGAGGGATTTCCTACGCCCCCTCCATCCACCCGGAGTCTTTCCTTGTGATTCATCTTATAGATATAGCCACCCTGGGCGAGTGGGTGTGAATTCATTCGTATTCCATTTTTTTTATTATTCTAACCTAGAAGAGTGCCATCCAGTTGGCATCAGGGTTACAAGGCACCCACTCCTTATCAACATCACAATCATATTTTCTCCTGGTTCTATATATTATTCCTCTTTCTGTATATTTTTTCCCTTTTCGACATTGATAATTACACTTTTTTTCTGAGACAGAAATGTCAGAGCAAGTCATTTTCTTACAAACAGCAGGTTTATGATCCACATTGATCTGCATTTATTCATGTGGAAAAGGAGGTTTAAAGCTGGAGCAAGTAGGGTGATCTCTCCCTTTAACTTCAAGTAAAACCGTGGGTGAATATGGTTGGGGATCCATCATTCAGTTTTGTATTATTCAAAGACAATTTCAGTTTATTAAGGTTAGTATTTTGTATTCAGAGTTTGATCAACTCTGCTGGAATGACAGATGTTAACAAAGAATTTTTTTTTTTAATCAGTGTGAAATTTGTGGCCTGATTATTTTGTGTGAAATCCCAATTTAAGTAATGAATCGTAGAGCACACATGAATTTATCTGAGTTTTATGTTTCTGCTGTGCTAATATTGAAGCAGTTTTAAATACCTGCAAGGTAAATCATCTTTTTATTACTCTTCAGTTACATGTACCTATCTAAAAAAATGTTTGGTGCATTAAATGGGACTTGAAGAGGGGGGGGGGGATGCTCCAGTGCCCCTACCATGAATAGATGTATAAAACCCTGTCTTCAGTAGATGTGAATATGGTAAAAAAAAATTTTATCTAGGTCTGATAAACCCATTCAGGGCCCTGTTTCATAAAACTTGTTATCAATCACAAGTTGCAATAACTATTATAAGCTACTGAAAACCTTGCATCTGATTGGCTGAGAGCAAATTTGTTGGTAAAGATCGCTGACAAGACACTTGATGAAATGCCCCCCGGTACTAAGCCCAAGATAACTTCTGAAGATAACTTGTGATTGGGTCTATATGTAAAAAGCTTATTCTACCCAAATCAGAATCATATTCATTGGATTTGATGCATTTCAGTTAGACTAAAAAAGCCTGAAAATGCTCTCTGAGGGCAACAAAATCAGTCACAAAAAAATTCTTCAGCGAAAATGGTCATCTTTTAGAATTCCTGAAAGTTCCATCTTGGGGAAAGTTTCGGGTTTAAAAAAAGACAGTGTAAACACTTTACACTGATTACTTGACATAACTTTAATCCTTTAAAGAGATTATTCAGTCAATGATGAGGAAACACAAGTCCACCCTTTCCAAAAATAGCCCGTTTGGCCCCACCCCATCAACCCTTCATCTCAGAAGTAGATTATACTATTCTAGTGTAGTAGAGAAGTTTTGTATGCATTAGATTGCAAGTGAAGGTGAACATCATGGCCTAACCTGTCTGCATTCATGTCAAGTTTTCCCTGTCTCCTTCTGACAAGCCTCTGTACATCTCAATTTTTTTTTTCTCTCTCTCTCTCTCCCGGACACGAGCCTTCTCTGTAAATCAAGCCCCCTACACTCTCGCCAATCACCGTCGCAGGTCGGATAAATACTCCTTGATTCTCGGCGGATATCAATATTTCACACCGACTGTAATGACACGAGACTCGTGTGAATAGACGTGTCAACATTAAAGTTGCACGAGGGAGCCCAGACGTCTCAATACAGGTCGGGGATTCTTGGGGCCCCTGAAAGAGGGGTCATGAAAACACACGCATGTTTGGCTTGATTTTCGTGATGAAAATTCTATTGTCATGGGTTTGGTTTAAAGGCAGAGTGCAATCACCATGAGTGTCACACTAAGAGGAAAATACAGTATGGTCCTTTTATGTATTTGCATATGTTAGACAACTTTTTTTTTTTCATTATAATAATCCGAGAATCACAGAAAGAAGAAAATACAGTGTGATCTTTAAAAAAAATATATATTTTGCGTATATTCGACAACTTTCAAAGAGCTGGGTTTTTTTTCATCCAAGTGTCACATTTGATAGAAAATTCAGTGTGCTCTTTTTTAATGTTTTGGTATGTTAGACAACTTTCAAAGAGCCCTTTTTTTTTTCAATCCAGGCTTTAGCTTAAGTACTCATTTTTTTTAATATTTTGGATGCATAAGAAAAGTTTGAAAGTGCTAGAATTTTTTTCTTCATAATCCAAGTATTACATTGCGCAGGTAATAAAGCGTGATCCGTTTATATCTTGGGTATATTAGACAGAAAGCTGCTATTGTAATATTCCATCTGTCATGAAAGTAGGAAACATGGTGTAATCATTTTTTTTTAAATTTAATATTTCTATTTGAATGCACTTGATCTGGTTTATGGATAAACACCATAACATTCAAAATTGCAGCCATGAGGCTGAAATGAATTGAATTTTATAAAGGGTAAAATGTTGATTTAGATACTATTAAATCAAAGTTTCATCCAACAAATATATTGGCCATGTAAAAATATTTTTGCTATGTATTCAAACAAAGACATAGTGATAAGAAATTGTAAATTTATTTGATAAAAGTATGACTTACTTAAACATTATCTATTAACCCCCCCCCCCCCCCCACAAAAAAAGCAGAAAAGTGCTGCATTAAGTGTAGAATCAATCCGTTTTTTATTAAAGAAACAATGTACATATATGATAATTCTCCATGAAATTGAAATTATAGGTTCCGTTTTCAGTGTGCTACAGTCTTTTTTTTTTTTTTTTTTTTTTTTTAGAGTATTCTATGCAAAGTGCGTACTCCAGGTGAACTCATCACGATTATGTCATTGCCAAGATGTCATCATCATCATAACGATTCAATATTCCTATTTGCACATGAGTAGAAGTAACCATGGGTTTATTATATATTGAATTCCCAGTAGCTCGACACACACCATCAATGTTTGCTTGCAGCATTCAAACACTGGCCCTGGCCAAGGCAAATTTGAGAAGATGTCCAAACACCATTCTCTCTTCGATTGAGCCAGGTTCTTTCACCACACATAAAATTGCTGATTGTATTTCCCTCCTATTCTCTCTTTCTCTCTTTCTCTCTATCCTCTGCCTTTCTCTCTCTCTCTCTCTCTCTCTCTCTTTCTCTCTCTCTCTCTCTTTCTCTCTCTCTCTTCACACTCTGTATGTCTCTTTCTGCCTCTCTTTATACTTTATATTTCTTGTACTATTTTTCTTCCTCTGGTTCTCTGAGAATTATGTCTCTCTCTTGCTCTCTCTCTTTCTCTTTCTCTCCATTTTTGCCAGTTTCTCACCCCCCCCCCCTCTCTCTCTCTCTCTCTACCTTTCTTTTTTTCTAAATTTTACTCAGTACCTCTCATTCATGTCTTGCTGTTTCACTATTTCTTTATTTCACACTATCATTTTCTCTCTCCCTGTTTCTCTTACCTGATACTCTCTCTCTCTCTCTGTCTCTCTACATAGCTCTGCTCCATTCTCCCTCTCTCTTTATCTCTATTCTTCCTCTATCTCATCCCATCTCTCACCATTCTCTCTGCCCTTCTCTCTCCTTCTTTCTCTATCTCTTTCACTCTCTCTCTTTCTTTCTCTCTCTCTCTCTCTCTCTCTCTCTCTCACTCTCTTTACCCCTACCTCTACCTTGCTTTCTCTTTATCATTCTCTGCATGCATTTGTCTCTCAGCCTTCTCGATCTTGATGTTTCTTTGAATCGACTTGCTCCCAGTGCTGTTTGAATAAGATGTATAGCCAGCTTGAGGCAAGAAATATAAATAACAAAAAATACCCATAGGCATTCTCCACAAAAATATTTTCATTTTTCTCTTCTTTCCCTCCTCTTGCACTGTAGTAACTAGGCCATTTCTATTGTACTTTATTGTTCCCATGTCACTGTTTCTGTCTTTGTTTATCATCCACGTGTTTATTCTGATTATTTTCCTTCTACTCGTATAAAAGATTGAATTGCAATCTTGTTGTGTGTGTGTGTGTGTTTTTTTTTTTTTTTTTTTTGCTGTTGTTGATGTGTTGTTGTTTTTTTCATAGATATTGAAAATCAAATATGAACATTTAAAAAAAAAAAATTGCCAGTGAAAGAATTAGTTTTGCCGATTTGATTCCCAAGTACTATTTATATCTTATGTTATTAGAAAGAAATATTACCACCAAAATCAATTTTTTTTTTAAAGATTATACCTGAAGCATTATTTGCTTAAAGATATACTTGATACATAGTCATTATTTGTATAAACAAAATGTTATATGTTCATGGTAATCCTCATTTCAGTGAGATATTTTCTACAGTGAAATATATAATGCGATTCAAGAGATTGAAATTTGTTAAGGGAAGAGGAGATATTGCAGTGGAATATATTTGTTCTTTATTTTGTGCCATTTTAAATTGAGTTCAAGGTATTCAGCACATCCAAATATAAAAATATTCTCATCTTTCATCACGCTTTCTTTCGGTGTCCGTGATAATTTTCAAGTGTGGATTGCCGTGCATCCTTTTAATTTTTTTATCCCTTAAAGCCATTCAGTGTGTTGTATGTATGTATATATGTATGTGACTCTGCCGCTCAGTCCCATAGCTGTGTTTCTGTGCTGTGCGGTGGTATTACTCTTCATGTGACATCTTATTTCCACCTTAGAGTCAAGATATGGGAATCAAGACATTAGTAATGCTGGATGAACAAGGAGGTAAGAGAAACGGGGCCCAAGGGCTCGACTTCGTTGGATGCAGTTTGCTTTTCAACATTTTCTCACAGTGTTATTATACATTTATATTTATTTCACCAGGGTTTGGTTGTTTTTTTTTTTCTCTCCCACTCTCATTCCAGTTTGCATGATATGGTGAAATGCATTGTTTCACATTTCAATCAATTTTGTAACATTATATTTCACGAATGGGGGAAAGTAAATGTTATGGTTTGAAGAAGTAGGTGACTTGTTTTGCACTGTACTTGTTTTAATGGGAAAAGTATTCGTTCGGGGTAAACCACAAGCCGGTGGTGAATTTCACCGAAAAAGGAGCTCCATGTCTTAAAATTTGTTCACAATCATTTACAGTGCTTTTGTAGGTCACCTCCTTGCATTTCAACCCACATTTACGTTGTACCGGAGATCGGGTTGGTGTAGTTTTTGCGTTGCAAACAACACTTTAGCTAGTCCTTTTCCCAGAAAACCAACAAATTTGCTTCTGCGATTATTAGAAAAATCGCCCACGCTTGATAATGTTCCACAATTTTATTGATCAAAAACAGGGAAAGTGAAGGCTGATGCATAGTATCTCTTCGAATCATCCTTCCCTTTCAATCATTCTGTGGTTTTATTGATTAAAGATTTCCCATGTGCTTGTGCTTTTTATTTGTAGAGTTGAGTTCGTGACAACAATAATATCATCTTGTATGGAAATAAGATAGTTGTTTGATGATGTTTCTAGGAAGAGGACTATCTAAGGCATTGTTGAACAATGTTAAAGGCTGATCAATCATGAAAAATGCTTAATGCATGCTAAATGGGTGTGGGGGAAAACTACTCTACAGGCTAGAGTTTTTAACAGATTGCAACTTTACTGCAAAGCAACACCAACAAAAAAAATCAATGAAAATAGGTGATTATTGCCTCCAGATCAGTTGATGCCGCTGTCAATTTTGGATTTGTGGATTATTTTGAGAGAAAAGGGTAATGTGAAACAAGGAAAGTTATTCAACTTTTCCACACAGAGTGTTGCCAATTTTTGGTTTAATAAACTCATTGAAAAAATCATCTGCAATGGTACGCCGGCTCCATGTCCGTGATGTTGAGGTGCATTGTGAGGAGTTGCAGTCTGTGCTGGAAAGAGTGCAAGATTATGTGCCTATAGAAACACATGCCTCCAATGAATAATATAGAAATGCCCATCTAAAAAATCCATTAACGGCGTGATAAAAAGAATTAACCGTGTGTTATTGCAACAAACAATTATTGTAATATTATGTGCTCTATGTAGATTTAAATGTTTCCCAATACTAATAAATATGTTACGATATGCTGTGTTTTAAACCACTAAATCTTGACACTTTCCATTTTCCATTTAGCCTGTAGCTAGTTCAACCATGGTAACAGGGCTTGTTTCTAAATCAATCATATTTAATTCCATTTTTTCTTCTTCTTTCTTCCTCTCTCTTTCTCTCTTTCTGTCTGTCTCTCTCTCTCTCTCTCTCTCTCTCTCTCTCTCTCTCTCTCTCTCTCTCTCTCTCTCTATCTTCCATATTTCGGTTCATTCTGTTTGTGCCTTGATTGCTACCGACACCGATTAGAGCAAAGAAGCGGGTATCAAGACTTTGGTGCTCCTGGATGAACAAGGAGGTGATAAATTAGTGGCTGTGCTTGCCCGCACCCCTTGCCACACCCTACAGTACCCCTGTTCCCCAACCTGCACCCCATCCTTATCCCCCCTACCTCACTCCCACATGTAGCTTTGATGGCTTAGTTAACAATAACCCCTAGTTGATTGAAGTGCTGTGCAGACTGTGTAGTTCCTTGTATGTGTTGAAGTTGAAATCAAGTTTCCAGCTTGAATACCTATTTTTCACATTGAGATTGTATCGTTTGTTTAAAGATGATTCAAAATATATCAATGTGTGGTTTGGACAAAAGGATTGAATTAATCATGAATGCTATAACTATCTATGTCTTCTTTGAAGTGAATTCAAAGCAAATGGCAGTGATGAAATTTATATGTTGTTTTTTTGCAGATATTTGTTCTAAATTCATTAAATGCCCATTCCAAAACCATAGAAAATCAATTGAATTTTAAAGGAATGTGTAGCAGGTCATCCATTTTTTTTTTTTTTTGGTTGAAATTTTGCATGAATTGTGAAAGCTGATTGATAATGAAAATGATTCCACATTGATGCATATGCTACTTAGAGGAAGACATTATCAATTGATTTTAAAATGTTTTGTTAGTTTTGCATTCAACTACATGTGAAAACTGATATAAAATAATAGTTATAGAACAAAAAATTCAATGGGTCTTCAGGCTTGGAAACATATGGCTTAGATTAATAGCAGTGTGTCTTGTGTGATTGTAATAATGTAGTTCCCTCAGCTGTAGTAAAAAGCACTCTCACTGTAAAAAAAAAAAAATTATTAAACAATAACACTTTTTTGTCTTCTTCAAAATTTGCTAAGCAAATGTTTATCAGTTAATTTTGCTCTTTTGTAATTCATAGAATTATGTAAAAATTTCACCAAAAGGTGACACTAACTCTAGTAGGTTTAGAAAATTCATATTTTTTCATATTGCATTATAGTGACTAAAAGAAATAGATATTTTCTTGCCCTTGGTCACTCAAGTGCTAATCCGAATGAATAACATCAACAATTCTCCCTATGAAATCATAATTTTAGATACAGATCACCTTGTGTCTGAAAGATAAAGTAGAGTACTGCTCATGTTGTTACATTGTGAAGTAAACTGTCTAAAGGCAATTTGGAAGGTTGATTATGTAATAAATCAGAAAATGGAGTTTCGGAATCGTCAAAATGATAAGGAATTGATTCAATCTTACTGATAGTCACTGCACGTAGAAACAGGTATATGGGACTACACACACATGTAGCTTGAAAGTTTTTAGCTACCTTATCTCTCATCATATCTCGATTATGTGGGCGTTTGAAGAGCAATCCTTTTTAGGGCACATTTCTTCCTCGATCCTCTTCTCTATAGACATTAAAATAATGAGAAAGCTTACAAATTATTTTTCACCTCGACAAAAACTCAACCTATTCTCTGTAAGATGTAACCAATTATCAACCGAATTTGAATGATTCCAGCAAACTCACCGATGGCCCTTTTGTCAAGAAGCCTATTAAAGCTCATGTAATTGGAATATTCTGCAAGTAAAGAACTGATTTTTGACTAATGAGACAAATTAAATTGATGGAGTCGAGGATAACGTAGCAATAGCGATAAACATGTACACAAGATAAGAGCAAGCAAGAAAAAAAAAAAGCATGTGTAGTCTGTAGATCTTTTTCTTTTTGTTAGATTTCTTTTTGTTAGATTTCTAAAGTCAGACTAGCCTACATTGTTCAGTTCTCTAGAATGGCTACCTGTTAGTTTGTTTTGATTTATATGCATAGAGTTCCTTAAGTTGCATTCTAAACTCCCATATCAAATTTGTTTTATATTCTCACTTGCATGTACATATACCCTTTTTGAAATAAAAAGGAAAAAGCTTGATCATTATTTTATCCAAAAGTTGAACCATACATCAAAACCCTTTCCCCTTGTTTTTTTTTATGGTTTCACTTCCATTGACATACAGTTAATTTTGTTTTTAATAAACTTTGCTAGCAGCCTATACATTGCCCCATCAACTTATTCATATTTTCCTCATTCAGTTGAGAAAAATATTTGATTTTTTTTTTTTTTTTTTTGGGGGGGGGGGGTAATCACTTGTTAAACTTTAATAGACTACTTTATGTTTTAATACTTAGTTGGTTAATGTGAATTTAATGTTGAATAATGTATTGTTTTTAACTCAATATCCATGTATTGCTCTATGTAGACGGTATATTTGTAAATCCTTCCTTACTCATTATTCCACTTACAAACTAGTTTGTCATCGTCTCCTGATGTGATTGTTGCATTGTTTATCCTCTAAAGATAGATTCATTCTTAAACACAGGAATCGTTTTAATAGACAACCCATTTAGCTATGTGTAGTTTCCTAGTGTTGTTATAAACCCTCAATGTTTAATCAACTAGTATATGTATAGTTGGTTGGTTTCACTTGATATTTTTGTTGTATATAGTGCTCTCTATGAGATCAGTACACTGTTTAACATATAACACATTGCAGATATGACCAATTTTACTCTCGATAGTGCTTTGATATTGATATAAACAGTCCAATACTTAGTTATTTTGTCAAAATATAATCCAATCCATCCATTTTTGTAATGGGATGTTCCTGTTGTATATAGTTTAGATCTATGTACATATAACTCAATCTATATAACTCCATCTCTGTAACCAATTGTGCTATATGTAGTTATAATGTATATTTTTAAATAATTGCCTTATTTCCCTTTTGTCGTAGACTTGTACAGTTTTGTCACGTGATACTCATGTTGGTTAATTAATTCTTTAGGATATATACCATTGAACATATTACTTGATATAACTCAATCCAGAGGAAAAACAAATTATGGAAATTTAATGTGTGTTTTTTTTTAAAACAAACTATTAATACAAAACTTTAAAAGGGCCTATTTCAGAGTGCTAGCTACATGTAGTATTTATCCTGGCAAGATTGGAAATGAAGCATCGAACTTTAATGTGTAGACATAAATTATTTCATGTTATAGGAAGATTAGAAACATCTTTATATGCACTACAAAAGAGATAGTCCTTTTCAGGGTTGCAAACCAACAAACACTTTTCCTTTAGCTATATTGTATCAAGAAATCCACTCTCTCACTAGTTTAACCCCTCTCTGTAATGATTTTTCCACTTGAAATTTCTCTGTCATGGGCACTTTGCGCTTTAGGGGTGCGATTGGGATTATCGATTTCAAGGCTACGCTGTCAGATACTTCATATATATGCGCACATGCTATCCCCCCGTCCTTTACGATACCATCTCTCCAAGTCCCATTCATCCCAAAACAAGTGTGTCCTTGAATCAAGATACGCTCACAGCTCCTCATGGAATTACGGGGAAATTATTAGGGGGAGACGAGGGAGCATATAAAAGACAGTTTATCCACTTATACCATAGGGAGGACGAAAATAAAGAATAATTGCTTCGAATATTCTATGCTGTTTACAAATAGGATTGGATTTGGGGGAATTGTATTATTTACCTGTTGAAAGTGGAAAAGGAATAACATAACAGATCCCGAGTATAAGGCTTTATAAAGTTTTACAAAGACAATTTGTTTAAAGTACCGAGTATATGCGATTGTTAGGCCAATAATCATTTGTCTATTTGAAAGCAATTTATATGGCTGTTCGAATTCTGAAGGAAAAAAATGACAATATATGACAATAAACATGATAAAACAATAACAACAATGACAATGATGATGGTAATAATAATGGTAAGGATATTGATTGTGATGATGATACTATTGATAATAATGATGTAATGAAGGATGATAACAATATCGATGATGGTAACAATAACAATTATAATAAGAATGGCAATATTAATAATGACAATAGAAGTAGTGGTAATAAAGATTGTGATAATGATAATTATGATAATAACTATATAATAATGATAATAATCATGATAAGGACTAAGGAAAAATGATGATGATAATGATAACTTGTCTTCAGCTGCACCATGTGTATATGTATTCTGAGAATTTCTTCATACCAAACACCTTTTATTTTATACACCATTGTCACAGTCCTTTGTTGAACCCTACCAATTTTTATCTGAAAGTACAAGAAAAGTTAACAGAAACTTAAAGTTATCTCTTTTTTTTTTGAAGTGGGACATAACTTCCCTGAAGATCCATTACAGTGACCTCCTGTTTCTCTGTATGTGTAGCCTAGTAGGCAGTGCAGTTCTATGAAAATGATGAATGGATGATTATGCATTCATATATATATATATATATATATATATATATATATATATATTTGGAAGTCCTTTATTGTATTTCAACTTTTTTTTTGGTTGAAAATACAAGAAAAGGTGACAAGAAGCTAAGTTCTCTTTTTAAAGTCAGACAAAACTTCCCTGAAGATTCACACTGGATAGACAATGCAGTGACTTCCTGTTTCCTCCGTCTGTGTAGCGAGGTGGGAAATGCAACACCCTTGGAAGTGATAAATGGATGATTATGCCAGTTCTTTGTTAAACTCTACCCATTTTCTTGGCAAAATACAAGAAATGGTGACAGAAACTTAGAATGTTATCTCTTTTTAGGAAAAGTCTGAGACAAAACTTCCCTGAAGATTTCTTTCTGTACACCCATTGTAGTGACTTCCAGTTTCCTCCGTATGAGTAATGTAATGGGAAATGCAACACTCTTGGAAAGTGATGAATGGATGATTATGCATTTCAGGCTCGAAGGCATAACCTGATGTGGCTGGAAGGGCAGGCTGTCATTCGAAAGAAACGGGGTCTCATTGAAGTGGGATAATATTTCTGACAAACATTACTCTGAATTCATGCTAGAAGGCTCCCGTCATTTGCAATGCCAAATTGAGAAATAGATGGGTTCTTTATAAATGCATTCTCTTTCAGTTCAGTTTGAGAGATAGTTGTTGATCATTTTTCTGATTATGTGTTAACTTTAATAATGATCATAATAAGTCTTGAAAATCAAATACTGAGGGGTTCAAAAATTCAAAAAGTAGAATATAAGCCTTATGCCAAACTATTCCAGTATACTTGTAAATAATGGTTTACAAATATCACTAAAGCTAAAATGCTATTTTACACTGATTAGATAATGTCAAGTCATTAAAATAAGCTATTGATGAGGATCTTATTCTGTAATCATATTCTGCAAAGCTGAGCTCCATTGCTATATAAATGATAGTGCATCAATAAATTAGCCATTTGATTTTCCCTTTACCGGTACTCTTATTTCAAAAGTTTATTTCTTAGCAGTGCACCCACTGTTGACAACAGATCATTTTAAATGTTACACATATAAAAGATAAATATAAAAATACAATACCTCTTATCCTAATTAATCCTAAGTAAGCATGCGAAACAACAAACATCATCTGAAGCCATTTGAATCATCAGCAACTCTTGAAATTCTGCATAGACAGACAATTCAGATATATTTTTAATGTACAAGTACTTAGGGTTCCAGTTCTGTGATTTATTGAATCTCTAGAATTTTGGCTTTGATGCAATAATATAACCTTTTCCCTTTTTTTAGATGGTACTTGTGGTTTACTAATGAACGGACTATCAAGCATCTTATATAAGCTTAAAGAGGCTGGATACAAACTTTGATGAGCAATTACAGAATGCTCACATTTATAATTTGTTTCACCTCATTGTGCAGAAATGTAAGGGGGGTATAAGTGGGCCATAGCAGATACAAGTATTAGATGTCTATTTTGAAGGGTTTTTCCATTTGTGAAGGGCCTTCCAGTATGAATTAAAGGTAAAGCCTGTATTCGGTTTTACATCAAGTAAAATAAAAGAAGCAAAGAAATGCTTGATTTTTTTTGTTCTATGACATAACCGTATTATACTGGACTTGACTATAACAGGCACTCAGGGTTCCAAAATTCTAAGTCTTGACCCCCCCCCCCCCCCCCCCAAAAAAAAAAAAAAAAAAAAAAATTTAATTTAAAATTTAAAAAAAAAAAAAAAAAAATCAAAATTTTAACATAGGCCCATGCATACAGACCCTTAAGATTTAATTCAATTTAATTTAATTTTGTACTGCAGGGTTGGCCTGTACAGTTATGCAAAACTGCTTTCCAAAGGTGTCCTGCAGTTTAACAAATCATTCTACATGACAATACAAAATATGTAACACTCGTTCTTTTGGGATGCTTTTATGGTTTGATACAAGAGTCCCCTCGACCGGTTAGCTCCATATAAGAGGCCCTTGAAGAATGATATCCTATGGCAGCGTCAGCAGGAAAAAAATAGGATCAAATTCAGGTTGGAGGTGTAATAGCCTTCCTTTTGAGTTTATAATAGAACTATCTACATCGCTTACAGACCTGAGAGAAAATAAATGCTAGTTGTTGTATAGAAATGACAAGTTTTTTTCACTTGGTTTATTCATTTTTTCACTTTTTTCTACTTTTTACATACTTTTTTGTTATAAGATGATGTGTTTTGAGTTCATATCTCAATTGAGGAAATCTGCAATTTTGACCATTTTTTTTTTTTAGGAAATCTGCTATTTTGACCATTTTTTTTTCATACAAAATCTACTGTTTTAAGAGTATGCACCCAGATAATACTATTAACATACAAAACGAATGCATGTGTGTGCTGTCATCCTGGCAAGTCCTTCTTGTGCTATCTCATACCTGATTTCCCAATAACACTTTCTTATATCATGAAAGAAACATGTTTTTTAAGTTCGTATTTTTAAATTTTCTTCATGTTTTTACATTGATTTGTGATTTGTTCCTATGGTCATAAATATAAAATAGTTCATATTTTAGATTAGATTTAGATTTTTATTTCATTTCATTTCTATTTTTCAAATTAACAATTGTGCACTTAACAATGTAAATATAATTGACAAGGAAAATAGGTGCCAAAACATTTTCAGTCATTGCAAGCAAAATAGAGAGCATTAACATTTGAGTTGTAATTATGGAATAGTTCACTGCATGCCCCTTTGTCATTCCATCATTAAATTCATTATTTCATTCACATAAAACATCTACTGCATGTCTGCCTGATATCAAATGATGTATACTTTTGATGCTTTAATATATATATATATATATTTATTTATATGTGTGTGTGAATGTATGTACTGTTCGGTTGAACCATGTTAGATTTAGATATGTGTACAGATAATGGTGGAATGGAATGAAGCAGGTCACTCAGTGTATTTACAAACTTTCGGCTCCTGGCCTTCTTCAAGTTTATTTGCTAAATCAAACAGAATGAAACAAATAATGATTATTATTTGTTTCATTCTGTAAATACACCGAGTGACCTGTTCCATTCCGTTCCATCATTATCTGTTCACAAAGATATTGTCGTAAGAGCAAATTAATAGAAGAAAATTGTTTAACAATTACTGCTAGAATATATGTTTCTGCATAATGTATGTTTTACATGTTTGGAAATTTACCCCTTCTGTATCACTTTGATAGTGAACAATTATCCTATATGAAAACAAAAAAAGTTGGCATTAAATATCTTCTATGGCAAACACATCACAGTCTTATGTACCTGTTTCGACTTCAGGACAAAACAAACAGCTATTTTTCTTCAAACATATAGCAGACCCTTAATATTATTTGGCAGGATTTGCCACCCGTGGCTCAGAAGGAGTTATATCTGTAGTTCTTATAAAGTAATCTGTCATGTGTGTGCATTTTTAAACCAAACTGTATTTTGTATTACTGTAGAGCTGGTTATTTGATTCAATCATTCCTCTGTAGCTGCCAATAGGATTCTACCATTTTTGAATTGCAGAATTTAAAAAAAATAATAATTCAAAGTTGAAGCTTTGATAGTGTATGCTATTGACTGAGTGTATATAAAATTAGAATTCCTTGTGCTCAGCAGCAAGTATGCATGTTACATAGTGCACTTTAGAAAATAGCGATCTGCTATACTTTTTAGTTTGGGGAATAATTCATTTTGTCTAAATTTTCACCAAAGAAGCATGAAACCCCGATCATCACTCACAGAATGAGATATAGATGTGGGACAACCAACTTGATCTTACAACCAATATCTGTCTTTCTATTAGTATTTCATGTGTTATAGATTGTACATACTGTACCTGTATTGGGATGGCCCGGGTTAATTCCATTTTCTAGGAAAATTATCCTTGCTCTGTGTATTAGTAAACTCAAAATGCCATCCATGGTATAAAATTTCTGTCTAGGCAAACCCTATTTTTATCCCACAGGAAAATAAATTGAAGCTAATTTTTGCCCCCCCCCCCCCCTAGAATAATAGTACCGGTAATAATGGAAGATTAGTGGCAGTCTAAGTACAGCTATTGCATGCATCAGGGCTAGCCGATCTCACCAGTTGTGGACTGGATAAATGTTTAACCCCCTCTCTCTCCACCGTTCTTTCCAACCCCTAATAGAGCAACTTGATCGGATTGAAGAGGGTATGGATCAGATTAACACGGACATGAGAGAAGCAGAGAAGAATCTCACTGGTCTGGAGAAATGCTGTGGAATCTGTGTCTGCCCGTGGAAGAAGTAAGTTCGTCTTTTTTTTTTTAAAGATAAAGTTGAGTTCAGGGGAGCATTTCATCAAGCGTTTTGTCAGTGATTTTTACTGACAAATTTGCTCTCAGCCAATCAGATGCAAGGATTTCAGTAGCTTATATCAGTTGTCGGTAAAAATCACTGACAAAACGCTTGATGAAACGCTCCCCTGGTCATGAGTTTGAATTGTGAAAGAAACTGTCTCAAAGTAACTGGGAAAGGTTGATTATAAAGCACATAAGAATTGGTGTATGCTGTAACGTTTTGGAATCCCCCAAAATGACAAGAAATTGACTCATTCCTGCTGAGAGTCACATGCACTGCACACAGAAATGTGTATATGGGACTACACACAAATGTTCAGCCCGAACATTTCAGCTGTTTCTTGTCATATTTTGAATATGAGGGCATTTGAGGAGCAACCCTTTTCAAGGGATATTTCTACTACCATAATCTTCCAAACTGACATAAAAAGAATGAGAAAGCTCAAAAATTATTTTTTACCTTTCCCAGAACTCACCCTTCCCTTTAAACCATCTAAGCCTCGTTTTTCATGCCCGACAGGAAGTTGCCAAGGAAAATATAAGTGTAACGTGCTTCAGATTTTTGTATCTCTTTACCCAGATATAAGTAATTATGCGTAGGACTTTGTTGCATGCAACTACTTGAGGTGTTGTGGTCTGGTGGATGAGTCTCGGGAATGTGAACCACAAGGTACGGGGTTCAAATCCCTGGTGCAGCACATGTAGGTATAGGGTTCAAATCCCTGGTGCAGCACATGTAGGTATGGGGTTCAAATCCCTGGTGCAGCACATGTAGGTATGGGGTTCAAATCCCTGGTGCAGCACATGTAGGTATGGGGTTCAAATCCCTGGTGCAGCACATGTAGGTATGGGGTTCAAATCCCTGGTGCAGCACATGTAGGTATGGGGTTCAAATCCCTGGTGCAGCACATGTAGGTACGGGGTTCAAATCCCTGGTGCAGCACATGTAGGTATGGGGTTCAAATCCCTGGTGCAGCACATGTAGGTACGGGGTTCAAATCCCTGGTGCAGCACATGCAGGTATGGGGTTCAAATCCCTGGTGCAGCACATGTGTCCTTTGGCAGGACATTAATCTACATTTGCCATTCTCGACCCAGGTGAGGTACATGGGTACGTGGCAGGAATTAATTCCTAAAAATGCTTGAGCGCTGTAATGGCAGCCAGGCTAAAGCCGGGGTAATAATACTTGAGTACCAGGAGTGGCAGTATGCCAAGAACCATCTATTATTTTTTATTATTATTACTTTTTTTTCACCCCCGATTGCCAATCACCGACACATATAAGAATAAAAATTGTGGTTTCCTGCGTCGTGTGAACAAGCCTTTAGGGTATGCCTTACGGATGGACACACTCTCTGAGGAAAGCTCTTATCCTTTTCTCACTCAAATATGTCAAATTAACCTCGTACAATTGGTAGGGCTTAGGAGAAAGGGGGGGATGCTTAGCCCTACAAATATTTACAGGGCTAAGCTTAACCCAGTTTGTTTCACACTCGATTGTACTGAAGTAGGCTAGTGCCATCGATAGTACAGGATTATTTAGCACTCAAAAAAAAAAAAAAAAAGGAGAGTGTCTGTTTCAGGAAGAAATTGTAGCTATTCATTGTCCAAATGCATTGTTCAATGCTGAAAATCTTTGGTGGGATTTGCCACCCATGGCAGGGAAGGGGTTAAATAGCTTAGACAAGCTCAACCAGGCTCTCTTCCCCTTCTCCCACTTTTATTAAAGGGAAATTCAACCTTAATAGCAAGTTGCTTTGAAAGAAAGAGGAAAAATCAGAGAAGCAGATTGGTGAAAGTTTGAACAAAATCGGACAAGCAATAAGAAAGTTATGAATTTTTGAAAGTTGTAATCACTATACATATGGGAATTTCAAATGGCCGAATAGGTAATGTCACTGTGATGTAGTTGTGGACAACTCTCCCATTCGCTCCAACACACAGAATGACTAAAATGTCACTTTTTTCAAAATGTATTACTCAGTAGGATCTTTTTCTTTCATGAGGACCTATAGAAATATGTTATCTCCAATATATTTTGAGTACTGCCCTGAGGGTAAAAGCGCCTCGAAGAAAACCGCAAATTAATGATATTTTTGTGTATGACAAATGGGAGAGTTGTCCACAAAAATGTCACAATCGAATCACCAAATTGCCAATTTGAGATTCACATAGATGTAGTGATCTCATTTTTCAAACATCCATAACTTTCTTATTCCTTGTCCGATTTCTTTCAAACTTTCACCATCCTGTTTTTCTTATTTTTCTGCTTTCACACAAATCATCTTATTACCAAGGTTGGATTGCCCTTTAAGGTATTTCCAATTATCTGTCAAGCACAGACATTACATCAACTCAATTTAATAAGGAAGAAAAGTGTCAAATAGAGACACACTAAAGCTTTTTGTCCTGCACTCATCCAAGTAAACCCGCAGAATGATCAGATGGCCAAAGTCACGTTTTATAAATGGAAACAAACAACTTCATATCAAGCAGTAGAGTAACTATGTTCTCTCATATATTAAAGGTAAGATGGAGCAAATTGATCTAGACATTGACATCGGAAGAGACTGTTAAAAAGAAGACCCAGTCAAGCTCATCAAATGAAAAGCCCCTAAACATAACATCCTTCTCTCATTGTGCAAATCACCCCCCCCCCCCCCCCCCCTTATCCACATCAGTCACATTAGGTGTGTTTCCATTAGCCTGGACAAACTCATGCTAGAAATATTAGACCGATCAGTGCTACTCAAGGAAAAAAGAACATGATCACAGAGACTTTTCTGAAAAATTCAACTCATGGACAATTTCAATACCTTATTGTATTGCCTATTAAAATCATGTTCAGGTTGATATGTAGTATGCTATTGTAATGTTGGCACATTTCAAAAGGTGATGGACAAGGATATTGATATTGTCCAGAGTTGATTTCTCAAAAGTCTATGTGATCGTGTTGAAAGTTACTTGTCTCCATTACCGTGACATGAGTAGGTCTCCTTTCACACAAGAATTAACTGGCTCAAACTTCACAGCATACCATGGTCTTGAGTACGTCTTCACCATGACATTGGAGTTTTCGTTCAGCAACGTACGCAGAATTTGAGGACGGAGATTACCAATTGCACATGACAAAGGACGCCTAGGCATTCTTTGTCGAAAATGAAAGAACCGGAACGGCAATACCGTGCTAGATAAAGAGCGCACGATAAATTGCAAATGCATCATTCGCTCTGAATCTAGTACGAAACTACTGTTCCGGTTCTTGAATTTTCCTTAAAGACTTTGACGGGCATCCTTTGTCATGTGCAATTGTTAATCTCCGTCCTAGAATCCCGCGTACGTTGCTGAATGAAAACTCCTATTAGCTTGCTAGATCAACTTTGCTTGGGATAATATTTCAAGCTAATATCCAGAGCTCAAGGGTGAAAGAGCATGCTAGCTATTTGCCTTTTCACTGCAAATTATCTTGAGCTATTAGTCATGATCTGAATAAGAGGACTATTTTTAAAACCTGGGCTAATAACGATAGACCTATCCGGAGTTCAGGATGGAGGATGAGACACTGACATGATCTTAACCTCCGATGCACTTTAGCAGACAAGGCTGCGCCTCTGCACAAACTCTCTGATTCAATGAAGAGTTCAGTCTGTCATATTGCCTCGCCAAAGCCGCAGATTTGTGCACCCATATTATTGTCCTCTTCTTCTTCTCCAGCATATATATATGTACGGCGGGACACCCATCTCGTACTGTTGGGCATCTTTGTGCGATGTGATAAAGCTATAGTGACATATTGTGCTCTTAGCCTAAATTGGCTTGATATTGGCGTTATGATCAAGGGAAACAGATAGAGCGAAAAGCTACAACCCATCCAGACACCCCCCCCCCCCCCCCTTGCTACCTGACGTATGAATACGTGGAGGCAGTTTCCCCCACTCTTATTTGCATTTTGATTGAATTTTGTTTACGAATATGGGTAGTATTGGCAATCTGTGTTCTGAGCATTAAAAGTGAAAGATGTTTCTCTTTAAGATTCCTTTCTGTGCGGTGGGTGGAGGGGCAAGAGCCGGCTTGAATTTATACCCAAAGATAACTGTATTAGTTAATATATTAGTTTATTCAGCACATTCAAACAACCATAATTTTATTTGGAGCTCTGTGGATACATGATTCAATTTATGAGCCTCATGTATACATCTCTCTCCTGCTCTCTCTCTCTCTCTCTCTTTATCATTTCCTCTCTCTCTCACTCTTTCTCTCTTTCTCATTCTCTCTCTCTATCTTGCATATTTGTCAAAGCACTATATAAAGAAACAGATTTTTAACTAATAGAAGTATTGCATTCATACTTGGTCAGCTTTTTGAAATCATGAATAGAAAATGTTACATCTTGAAGTGTTGACATCATTCTTTGATATTATTCTATTTATCACTTATTACATGCAGCAAGTGATAAACAAATTATAAGTCAAACAATTAGGAAGGCTTTATCAGTAATACATGTACATCAATTGTTTGAAAGGGAAAAAATCCCTGCATTTTTAACCTCTCTAATTCAAAGCATACTCTGAGCCTTAAAAATGAAATGTTTACAACACGATAGCAAAGACTTTCAAGAAATCAACTCAGGGGCGATTTCAGTACATTTTGTATTGCCTATAGAAATCCTGTTGGGGTTACATAATTGGTCATTGTAGTGTTCGCACATTTCAAAGGTGACGCAATAAGGTACTGCAATTGCCTTAGGTTGTTTTTTTTTAAATCTTTGTGATTATGTTATTTAATAAGACATGCTTCAGATGGGGTTTAATTGTATTTCTTTGATTCCCTGTATTGTAGAGAGAATAATTGCTTGAAGGAGTACTCGGGAATAAATTCCTGCTCTCTCTCTCTCTCTCTCTCTCTCTCTCTCTCTCTCTCTCTCTCTCTCTCCCTCTCTCTCTCTCTTTCTCCCTCATTCTCTTTCACCCCATCATACTCTATCATATCGCATCTTTTCTGCCTCCATTTTTGCTGTGAACCACCCGACATACATTTGTCAGAGATTGTGATGGAGTGCACACTCACTGTCACGTTTGGAAAATGTTATTGGAATTCCCAGAATGCCGATCAAGTTTCCAAATGGATACATTTAATTCCCTTTTCATTGTTCAATCAAACTCACTCTCAGAAAAGTCGGAAGACACTGAAAATCAAGATGTATTTGCCATCATTCTACTTACCCTCTCACTCCTTTGTATTTTGTTACAAGAAAATACACTTCTCTTGTCCATTTAATGCAGATATCGTGTTACTCTCTGTTGTGAAAAGCCATAGGAATGTGTACATGTATCTGTGGTACACGACTTTTGCACATGTACGTATATGTACCTATAGTTTTAAAAAGCATTAGAGAACAAAATTTGGGAATAATTAGCTGTCAAAATGCTGCAATAAGCCAGTTCGTAATTTCAGTTTGCACATGTGCAGATAAAGGTCATATGTACCAAGTACAATTGACCTTTATGCGCTTTCATAGTGTGCGTACCATGATGCGTGACCAGTATGATTTTACTTGTTAAATAAGTAGCGCATCCACCAAAACAAATGCGTGCGTGTACAAATTGGGGAACTCAGATATGACATTCATATTTTCTCTTTCTAATAGGATTTATCAAACCAGGGATATTGACTGAATTTTGAAAGATGGTCAAATATTTACCATGGATGGAAGTAAAAGAGAATCCAACATACTTTACAAATTGAAATGTCACTTTTGATCGGAGCATGCAGAAAAGAATAATTGCTCAGGTATCTTTTTGAATGTGTATCCACAAGTACACAGATATTAAACAATAACTCATTGCAGCATGAATTTGTTTAGACAATTAACATGCTCAAAATCTCAGTGGGGTTTTCAGGACATTGCCCCATATTTGGAGAAGGCAGAAGAAAAAAGGTTTTTTAAAATTCAATCAATTATTTAAACGCCTTCGCCATTTGTAACGTGTAGAACCCTGTACATGCTGGACATGTAAGATATCCTCTTTTTCTTAGATTGCTCGTAGCCATATCTGAATTAATTTCAGAATCGAGCAAGTACGTGTAGGTAGTTAAAACGTAAGCATGTTGGACAGCCCAATAGCCTGGAGGATCGGAAGAATGCGTGCAGGTAGACCTTGATAGATGTTATGGGTGAGTTAAAGTTATAAGCAGAAAACAAAATCAAGAGGAGATGAAAGCATTGAAAATTTGGGATATAGAATGAGAGAAAAAGATGGGGACAGGTTAAGAGAGAGAGAGAGAAAGAAAGAAAGAGAGAGAGAAAGAACAGAAGGGAGGTACATTTAGATCAAGAGAGAAGGGAAGAAGAAGAAAAAAGAGGGAATAACAAATTGATAGGGATTTATACATAAACCCATTGAATCTGGTGTGATTTTGGTAAAACATGTCATTTTGTATTGGTGTTCCAGGCCAATTTCGTCGTTTCCTCACTCAAATTCATTTTTCGTGCATTCACCTTGATGCAAATGTCGCCGTTGGATGAATTCCATAATTCAAATTAAGAATCCGAGCATTCAAATTAAAAACAACAGGAAAACAGATCTACGGATGAGCATTCAACTTGCAAATGTGAGCGCATTTTTTTTTAGCTATAAAGTGCATTCAAGTGAAAACTGTAAGCCGACCATGTTAACTTGAATGCACTGATCTAAAAAAAAAAGTGCTTGATTTTGCAAAATGAATGCACGTTTTTGAGTCTGGTTGACTGGTTGTTGAATTTGAATGCTCAGATTCTTGATTTGTATTACCGACTTCGTTCAACAGCAAAATTGGTGTTAAATTGAATGCACGAAAAGTGAATTTGAGTGACCAAATGATGAAATTGGCTGGGAAAACCTATATTTTCTCAAGCCCAAGATATGAGTCGAAAAGGGAAATAAAAAGAGAAAAAGATATACACATCGTAAGAGCATTACTGATGAAGTAATGTTTGTAGCTTTGGTTGAAAAAGGATATAAGTATTGATAGGTACGAGTTGAGTTTCAGAGAAACAAACCATAACTGCACTATATTAAAGACGCCATTTATAGTGTTTTAAAATGTTCCGCATGTGTTGTGATGTTAGAATAAGAATATTTTCTATCCGGAAATGCAGACCTGCCTATCGAGTTGCGCTAGCGGAAACATTGTCAATAGAAGTAGCATTGGGGCATGGGGTTCATGGAAAGATGCAGGCTAGGGAGTTTCCACAGAGGCTTTCAGTCACGAACAGATATGAAATGACTACGGGAGGGATGTAAAAGCAATAGTGAGAGAGAGAGAGAGCAAGAAGGATGGGGAGGGAAGGAAGTGAGAGTGAGAGCGATTGGACAGTATCCAAGAAGACAGATTGAGACAGTCACAGACAGAGTGAAAAAGGAGGGGGAAAGAAGAAGAAGAAGAAGAAAGGGAGGAGAGGCAATGAAAGAAGAGCGTTGAAGTAGAAGAGGCAGTGAAAGAAGACTGAAAGAAGAAAGAGAGAAGAAGACGCATTGAAAGAAGATGAGTGAAAGAATTGGGATTTGAAAGAAGAGAAAAGATGAAGAAACATGAAGGAAGAGAGAAGTAGAAGAAGAAGAGGTTGTGAAAGAAGACAGTGAAGAAGGAGAGATTAAAAGAAGAGAGAAAAGAGAAGATAGGAAAAGAAAAGGTGATCTACCAGGGACAGTTCAGAGATCGGCAAGAGAGACTTCTGACGTGTTTACGTAAAAAAGGGCTTGCGGGGTCTCCGGGCAAGACAGCACTGATTATAAATAGACAGGGTTAAACGAGTTTATGTTTTTCTTTTACGCGGTTACAGCGCTGGAAAAGAACACTATTTTGGGGGTGTGTGTGCTTGTGTGTAGAGAGAGCAAATTTGTCATAGATGCACCAAGGGAGCATAACTGTAACCAGGCGGAGACATGTTTTTTCTCCACTCCGATCCCCTTCTTTTAATATACAAGAATATTTGCAGAGGGCAATTTGTGCTTTTTTTTTTTGTCCATTTCTTAATCAAATCAACATTTTGGGCTGGAAAGCATATTATCAATTAAGAGTGAAACCTGCATTTTAGTTGACCATTAACACAATTCTGTGGAAACATAAAGCAATGAATTGTATAATAATTCCACGTTTTCTTCTTTGTCTATGAAATTTGCCTTTGTTTTTAAAAGTAAGGTATTCTTTGAAATGGCATCTTATTTTTGCTTTAGTCATATAGTAGTTGATCTAAAAAAAGTACTTGATAAATGCTCAAATACCATCTAAAAGTTACCCACTTTAATCACTTTATTCAGCAAGAGCAGGTAATATAACTTTATATTTTTTAGGAATTCATATTTCAAATCTTTTGTTAAGAGCAATGTATGAATTTTAGTGATTTGGACAATGAAAACTTAACTGGCGCCAAGTGGTCAATTTAGTTGCATTTTCTTATTTACGAACCTCCGTAGAAACTAAATACCGGTATTTGTTTTCCTTGTTTTATTACCATTTCTGTGTGTATTGTATAAAACAAGAAGAAAAAAGGAGATTGTTATGTTTCAAGATTTCTTTGATTTTTGATGATGAATAGCAAGATTTTAATAACCCTGAACAACCATGGTGTTAATAAATGGAGTAATGAGCAAATAAAAGGTTATATGGATAAGGAGAAAACCTATTTTCTGACTGCCTAATTATACATGTATGTATATCATATTTTTTTGTCTTTTGTTCTTGCAACTTTGTCTATTCAATTAATAGATTAACAACCATTTTTAGAAGTTGTTTACAGCCAAAAGATCATCAAAACATACTGTACTTCCTGATTTCTATATTCTGTGCAATTATTATATAATCTTGGCCTTTAAAGATAAAAATAAAACAGAATCTGGATATCACAAAGGATATCCTTCAAAGCTTCTGGGAGTGTCAAGTTCTATATCCCGAGTTTCTCTCGTCGTTGAAGGATAACTCCTTGTCTCTGTCTGTAAGCAATAGGGGTGGATATTGAATTAAAACGCCCCAAGGCAAGTGGCATTTTTAAGGACACATGGTTTACTGGTCAGTGATGTATGCACATATTCTCCATCTTCGGAGTACTTGCGGTCAATGCTTTGTTTACGTGGATAGGCATTCATTGGAGGAGCAAGGGGGGGGGGGGGGGAAGCGGCACCTTATTAACCATGTAAATTCAAGCTGCGCACTTGTTGGACAATTTGCATGCATTTTGTGCAGTTGTTTGTGTAATTGTGCCAGAACAATATTGTTAGAATGATATATCATCTTCTGTCATTGTGGCAGTTGTGTTTAGCAAACTCTATATTAAAAAGGTTCAGTTCATCTCCTAATGCATTAAATGCCTTGGCTTTGAGGAAGAGAAGTTGTAGAGGGAATGGGATAAGATTGAACACTGTTCGGTTGTAACATAGAAATAGAATATGCATGCACTGTCTTGGATTGGAAGATTTCAGCAATGATGTAGACAGAGTTTCCTCACTTCCTGTTGTATATTCAGAGTGTATTTTATCCTCAGACCTTAGAATATACTCTATTTTCATCTTGTATTTAAAATCTGCGCTTGCTTTCCAGACCAGTGCAGCTCTCGACAACCTTCACAGCTTGGAAATATATCCAACATATTTGATTTAATTCATAAATGTATTTTTATCTCTGGTTTGTTTTTTTCTCTCTCCATTCTTTGTGGGTTTTCCATGACTTTGCTTTTTGAGCCTCTTTTGATAAATTTGTGGGAATTTGTAAATACTATTTGTTCATAGTTTCAGATTGATATGAAAAAAAAAAACTTATATGCAATGGTACAATATAAACGCAGTATTTCTGTGCAGAAGTGTGATAAATGCATATTAAATGCATATTATCGCTAAAAGCTAAATGGTTGTATTTGAATATTACATTTGTTTTTCAAAACTCTATCAGAGAAAATAAAAATGCACATTCACAGTGATAACAATAAATTACATTATACATTATCTGCATGCTTTTCCAGATTTTTTAGACCAACACCTATGTCCACATTTAATTTTACCTTTATATTAATTGCCATTTCTGCTTTTGTACCTTTATATGATAATACAATTTCATTCAAGCTGAATATTAATCTGCTGAAGAATCCAATAAAACCTCACCAGTTTGGAATGAAATGAAATAGGACTTGAGATCTGTAATTGTATACAGAAAATTAAGACACCTTAAGAATACATCAACTGAAACAGTCAATTCAAATATCTTGCCATTCACTTGCATAAAGAGTCTGACATGCTCAACATTTCATATCTGAGGTTGCAATAAGAAGTTGTTTTTTTCTAGATATTATCTGCAGTAGTACCATTTTTAGCATACGCAGAAAGCAATTCACCTGACCAAGCTTAAACATTGACACATCCAGGTTCCTGGAATTAGTGGAAAAGCAACTATTGACGCTTCTTTGGAGCGCATAGAGTCAAGTCACATGCCCCCTGGGGGGCAAGCCGGAACAAAGCTACGATTCTCAGCGTAACTCTATCCGCTGAGATATTTACCGAAACGCGATATAACAGCGATGATTCGCTTTTCTGGTGAACATAATGGGATTCTATCAAAATGCTTTGGTTGCGTGTTGAGTTTGCTTTTTTATCGTGGCAGCGAAAAGAAATTCAGAATCCAACATAGGGATTATGAGAGTTCCTTAGTAATGTTTGTGTAAAAACATTTGTCTTAACTTCGTATGATGATCATCATATGAGTTATTTTAGGAATAGAGACATGCCAATCTGGGCCCATTTCTATTTATCTTTTTTGCACCCTATCTAACTTTGAAATCAAAATACATTATAATTATAAGAATTTTATAGTAGTAAAATATCAAGTGAGTTATTTTAGTAACTGATACATGTATGCAACCCATTTTGTACCATTTCTTCTGTCTTCTTTTCAGTTTCTAACTTTGAAATCAAGATTTAACATTTGAATGTAAGAAGTAATATTTGTGTAAATATATTTGTCTTATTATGATGAATATCACATTGGTTGTAGAGACACGTAACCCTTCAGTAGATACCATTTCTATTCTCATTTTTATCAGTTTCTAGCTTTGAATTGAGCTTCAACATTTGAATTATAAGACTTTCACAGTAATCTTTGTGTAAAAATATTTTTGTTATGATGAATATCACATTTGTTGTGATAGGAATAGAGGCATGGAACCTCTGGGTACCATTTCTACTATCTTTGTCAGTCTTATGAATATGAAATCGTTCAGTAAACGATCAATCTTCAAGCTTCTGCTGCTGAGATGAAGGTATATCTTGGGATCGATGAATACAATCATTTCTTTGTCATAAAGGTCTTAGGTAAAACTTACCATATATAGTTATGCTTGGTAGACAGTTTTTTTTTTTCTTTTTTTTTTTAAAGATGGCTGTTTCCTCTTTGCCTACCTATCTTCATTCAGTACAAATTTGGAAAATCCTTTTTTAACAGTTTTTACTTCATATTTAAATAACAATGGGTGTGTCAAATCTTGATATTATTTTGTGTCTGATCAAGGAGGTACTAGTAACTCCTTTTTTATAGTGATCAGATTTAATCATTAGCTTTGAAGGTTTGTTCCTTATCAGGCTTGTTCCTCCCCCCCCCCCCCCCCCCCCGATGTTTTCTGAAATGAAGTACATGCAGTTAGGCATCATCTTATACTTTAATATTCAGGCATTGGCAGGAAGCAAATTTGGTATTTTTGATGGACAGGTATTTCATTGTTTCCTTCCCTTTTTTTTTATTGCTGTGTAAAGGTTTAGTATATAAAACAAACAAAAAGTCTCTGAAGTGCAATGTAATCCATATTGGTACATAATTGGGATTATTCTCCATGTTTCTTTAAGTCCACATTGATATTAAATGTCAAATTTTCAACCTCTGATTTTCATTATAATGTTCAGGATTTATATAGCACCTAGCAATATCTCTGAGCGCTTTACAGATATATCATTACCCCAGTCATCGTCGCTCACAATCCTGCTCAAACCACAATGAATTTCGCATTCTTCACTGTGTACCTGGTACCCATTTGGCACCTGGGTGGAGAGAAGCAATGTCAGTAGCATGTCTTGCTTGCGTCCGGCAAGTGCCTTGCCCAGGGTCGAGCCCATGACCTCTATATCTCCAGTCTTTTATTTAAACCGCTCAACTACAACACTCGACAACGACACCTGTACAGAAATGATTACACACCGTATTTGGCAATGTTTATCTGTCCCTTCTGTAGGGCATTTCATCAAGTGTCTTGTCAGTGATTTTTACCGACAAATTTAGTCTCAGCCAATCAGATGCAAGGATTTCAGTAGCTTATAACAGTTATTGAAATTTGTCATTGATGACAAGTTTTATGAAACAGGGCCCTGATCTTATTCTTTGATTTCTTTTTTTCTCCCTTTGTTTCTCTGCAGATTGGGTAACTTTGAGAAGGGAGATGACTACAAGAAGACATGGAAGGGGAATGACGATGGCAAGGTCAACTCTCACCAGCCAATGAGGGTGGAGGATGACCGTGATGGAATGGCAGGCAACCAAACCATGATTACAAGGTCAGTAACGAAAGAACATGATCGCAAAGACTTTCAAAGGTAATCCTAAGGCAGGGTATAGATTTTAGCCTCATGGGCATCACTTTTTTAAATGTGCAAACAGCACAAAGACATACTACATAATCCAAACATGATCTCTAAAAGGCAAATACAATCGGGGATTGAAATTGCTCTGAAAGTTGCTTTCTTGGAAGTCCTTGTAGTCGTGTTAGAGGCTCGTACCCTTGAGAGTGGCCCAAGTGAAACCTCGTTTTACTTTGTACACTGATTAATGGAAGGCCAAGTCTTAAACCCAAAGTTCTGTATGCATTACTGTAAATGTGCAACATAATAAACGAACAAACTTTATTTAGCCATGAAATGGAAATGAGAATGTAATTCATAGAGACACGTCTTCATATTTTCATTTAGTTACAGAATTATGGGCGATTTGTACAGGATGAAAAAGTTGACATTGGGCATGCCTTAAATTGGTGGATTAAATTTAGGCCCTTAGGCATGGTTTAAACCTGGCCTAAAGTTCAGTGGTTTTGGAGAATACAGACCAAAGATATTTTTGTCCTATGGGATATGTCATGGAATACTTATTTTCTACTACTTTCTAGACAGTTGGACATTACCTGACTACCTGCCACTCTGTTAACAGTTTACACATTGTATACTGCAAAAGTGGATATTTTCAAGCAATTAATTTTTTTTTTTACGGCCGAGTAAAATGATTTTCACATGTTTTTGATTTCACCAATGTGTTTGGCTCATGTGCAATATATCACATAAATATATTTGAGTGTTTTTATTTTGGCACCAATTTCATGCCTGTGAAATGTGTGAAAATTTCCACACCGTGAAATATTTTTTTGTTTATGTGATTCATTACACATGAGCCAAACGCGTCAGCAATATTAAAAACATGTGAAATTCATTTGCTGCCGCAATGGACAGTGTGAAATGAATCGCTGCGACATCTGTAGATAGTTTTTTGCATCTCCCGATTCTGCCATTGATTTTTGCATCATGATTAATTTCTGGTTTGAAAGATGTCACTTTTTAATGCTGATCTGTTTACCATGGAAGATTTTTGTTAAGAAGTTAGTATTATCCTTACCCCCCCCCCCCCCCCCGATATTCTTGCTCTATTCGTGATCAAGTCAATTCTAACAAAGTTAGGCATTTTGCTTTGATTTTTGTGGCTTGCAACGCTCATTTTGTTTCTTACGAAAACAGTGGTTTACCCAGAATATTCATGATGTTCTGTTAATGTTGACTTTGCGCTACTCTATGTTGTTTTAGGGGAGGGGGAAATAGTACCTCATTCATGTAACATGAGCTACAAGGTTGCAGGCCCTTTTTGTTAAAAAGCATATGGTCTGTATTGTTTGATCAAAACAAATAGCGTAGGGTGTCGGTCTTTGTACTTTTCTTTCTTGGAATTCAACATGTAAAGATACTGAATTCATTATATTTAATTCAAACTTTAATAAAATTTGGTATTTTTGCAGTCAAGAAAATATTTGAAAAAGGAGAGTAACCTATTCGTCTTCAAATTTCGTCATATCGACTAAAATATAGCAAATGTGGACATCAGTATTCACAAAATATAATTCATTCTTACGGAGAAATATGAACACAATTTCTAACAATAATCTGACACAAACATTGCTTCCAACCAGTTTGTATGTTCATTAGTGTGTCACCACATTAAAAAAATAGATGTAGAAGATATTTGAATAAAGTCATTAATTATATGTAGATTTTTCTTTTTTTAACGAACATGAATACTAGAGGATTTTCCGAGATGCATTACCAGTCAAGTGCGCTGCTTTTACCAAGGCAGGTGTTAGCATGGGATATATATATATGTCTTAGTTGATATCCGGCGAATGATCCTTTAGTTCTGGATCAGGAAATACCAAAGGTTATGTACCCTTCAACTTCTAGAATACATTTCAAGTGCTCCTTTCTATGGAGGCAATGTAATACAAACTAGCCAAGCAGCACACTGATACACATTTTTACAGCTATTTTCAGATCATACTGACTATCGCCACTTTCACACGGTGCTCTCACATATGCTTCAGCAACAATAGCTTTAGGCTTATTTTGTCAAAGATATAGAGTTGAGTTTTTTATTTTTCTTAGGATATTGATTTGTTTCATCTGGAGTAAAATAAAAAGTTTAAGGGAAATTATATGTATGAACAAGCATAATATATATTTCTTTTCAAAATGGGGGGTAGATGATATCTTTGTTTAAAGCGACAAAACCTGGCAATTTGCGTACGTATTTTGGGGCCGGCAGGGGACAATTTTGCAAATTCGTGAATGAACAAAATGGGAGAGGTGCTCTCAAGGTGAATCACAGAGTTGCCAATTTTGTGTATCATAAAATCACTTTTGATAATATTGTGATATGATTTAAAAACTTTACCTTTAAAAGTAATTTCAGAGTTGGAAAATCTAGACAGGTGTTATCAAACCTAAGGCAGTTGTGATGAATGCATTCATTTATTTTCCATGTGGAAAGAAATACCAAAGGTTGCCAGTCTTGATAGCAACCAGACTGACGTAAAGAGTCCATTTGAAACTTTTTGAGTTTAACATATGATGGTAAATAGGTGTGATAATTTCTTTTCATAGAAAGTTTTAGAGATAAAATCTGATGAAGACACGGATTTCACACCCATATAATAAATCCTGTTCCCACAGGCTCTAAGCCTACTCTGTAGCATAATGATATGAGGTGGCATTGTGCACATCCGAAAAATTTAGTTACTATATTGTAAAACAAACATCAGTAAGTATACATAAGTGCCTTTGTACAGGGTTGTTACCTCGAAAGAACCCAAGAGGTTGATTTTACAATTTAATCCTCATAATACAACTCCTAGCATGTGTCTATTCTTTTTTAATCTTTTGATAGCATTTCCCGTATACTAACATTTCTATGTATTTGTATTTTATACATTTACATTTACTGTGAAACCAGAAATTTGTGCGTGCACGAAACTTTCGTGAATTTCGCGAGTAGTCAGGGGTGGCATTTCATCAAGTGTCTTGTCAGTGATTTTTACCGACAAATTTGCTCTCAGCCAATCAGATGCAAGGATTTCAGTAGCTTATAACAGTTATTGTAAGTTGCCAGTGAAAGCAAGTTTCATGAAACGGCCCAGGATTCGTGAAAGTTTGAATGAGTGAATCACAACTGGCACAACATGTCATTTTTTTTGCAATTTGCAAAATATTTCTAGCCGAAAATATGGCTGTCCCTAACAAGGCGCAAAAGTGTCTTGTTTTGCAGTATCTTTTCATGAAACTTTGAAATAAATCCAACTTGAACTTGATGTATATTAACTGCATCTCTCTCAATCTCTGCTGCTCATCTGTAGAATAACGAATGATGCCCGCGAGGATGAGATGGACGAAAACCTGACCCAGGTGAGCGGCATCGTGGGTAATCTGCGTCACATGGCCATCGACATGCAGAGCGAGATTGGAGCCCAGAACCGACAGGTTGATCGCATCACTAGCAAGGTAAGAAACACACCCTGGTCTAACTATTCCTTCGTCCTTATATCTCACGCCTTCTACATCGTATACATGTATATCTCATACATTAAGGGTGATTCTGTGCAATGTGTCCCATACAAGTGATATCTTTTGTTATTAAAGCCTTTGATTTCATTCAAAAATAAAAGCCTCTTGATATAAACATTGAGTAATGGTAGCAATCAGCATGAACCATTAGTCAATGATCATATCAAAGACGAGGTTTTCATTTTTGGATGTAAGAATAATGGATAAAGGTCCCATCATACGGGACACATTGCAGGAAGCACCCGTTGTGATTTGCAACATTTTGTAAGTTCTTGGTGGGATCACTGCATGCGGGCCCAGTCAAAAAAGGCACAGCAATATCTGCAAAGATTTGCATATATTAAAGATCCATATAAAATTTGTTCTGTTTCAAAAATTGCATTTAAAGCTGTTGCAAAAGCCAAAAAGCCTTATGTCCCATTTGATTTCATATCAACATTGCTATTTTTGATTTACATGGAGAATTAAAACCTAAACAGCTTCATTTTGTTTGCCTTCATTATGTGCAGACACCGCCAAAAAAAAAAAAGTTTCTTTAAGAAAAAAACCCGCCTTGTATGAATTGATTATCTGGTACTTTGTTGTCTCAAATCTGATCATAAACATCGATACTGTGAAGCTCATCATATCATTTTGCCTTGAGCATCATTATTGTGACATTAATATTGTTCGAAGTTAATACTGCATTTAATAGCCTCATTGTATTATCTATTGAGAGCCAGAAGGGTGTTAATTCTGTGTTGCAGGGTATTAGTAATGCCTTTTTGGCTCTCAACAGACGATAGTTAATCATTATTTTATTTAGGTGATTGTGAAAATTGTTTCATGATCAAACATCCTCTCATGGTACAGTTTAAGCCTTTTGTGTTGTCAACTGTTCCCATGTGTTGATGGGATGGTTGTGTTTAATCACAAATTCATGCACCTCCATTTTTCACACCACATGCATTTTAATTCATCTTCATTGAAGCAATATTTGAGGAAGTATTTTACTCCCAATTTTGACATTGTTTGGAACATGGAATGTTGGTGTGCACTTTTTGTTGTAACTATTGTTATAGGCAGATCTAGGTAATAGTGATTTCTTACAGATTGCAATATTATTAAAAACAGGAATAAATTTATAATGAGAATAATAATTAAGAGTCCATTTCACTTTGATTGAGTTTTCATTCCATTGGGCTTCAGTCTTGTGGAATGTTTATCGAGGAACATTATCATAACCAATGATGTGTGTATTACTGCTGTAGGAATGATGTTTTAATAGCTAGTGAAATCAGAATCATTAGGTATATATTTGCAGCAAAATTAGTGAAAAAATTAGTACAGCTTAATTTCCTATAACTTTATTAAAAATTTGCAAAGACAAAATACCTACTCACTGCAAATGTGTGTTTGGTAAAAATAGTGAAAAACCTAGTGATTGATTTTGCTATATTTTGATTCAAAAATATGATTTCTACTTTTTGTGGAATTTTGTGTCATTCCATGTGAAATTTTTACAGGCATTAAAAAAAAATTATAAAAATGTCCCCTTTGAAGTGTATTGACTTGTATTTCCCACAGGTATTGAAAAGCTCCAATGTTTTAACAGTACCTTTTGGAATAATGACAAAACTGTTTAATAGTCATTCCAATTTGGTGTCTTGTTCATGCACTGATGCATTGCCTTGGAATTGCACCTGACACAAGCACAATCATTATCTACATCACCCTTTAGCTACGATCACTGCTTCTTGAACATTATTGAGATGTATAATTTTAACTCTTTCAGTGCCGATGTCACGTGTACGTGACAGATAAACTTGTCATTTTCATTCACCAATTGCTCGACCACAGGAAAGATATATGGTGGTCAATGTATATCAAAATTTTGAGCATAAATCAATCATTCGAAATATGATTATGATTATATGCTACCATAGAAATTTTCAGAGAAAATTGCAGGTTTTTGAAAAAGATATTACCTTATACAATAGTAAACAAATGAGAAACCAAAAAATAATGGACAAAAAAGAATCTCGAATGTAATTTTCAATAATTCTTATGCATAAAGTTGGATAAAGTAATAATGTTTGGTATCATAAGAAATGATAATAAATTTCCTACAAGTTTTGTACACAATATTTTGTGAAATAATAGATGGTTAATGAAGTGCAGACATTTGAAAAGTAAGCATTGATCACATTTTGGTAAAATTTTGAAGAGAGCTAAACCCCTTGGCACAGTAAGTGTTAAGTGCTCTTTACAAGTTTTAATACAGTTATATGACTTGCTGGTACTCCAGTTTTACTGATGCCTTTCACTTTACTTATTATGATAAAGATCCATGTTACTAATGTTTTTTTTTTAATTATACTTTTCAGAGTTTGATTTCTTCTGTTTATACTTGTAGCTCAGAAAAGAAGCACCTTATTAATTCGAAGATTAAAGAGTATCTGCAAAAGTATTAACTGCGAATTGATATCCAAATTTAACCTCAAACATTATAAATTTCTTGCATTGATAAATTGATAGACAAGATGTTGAGTTATCAGAGTAACTCTATAAACCATTTACAATTGAAATATACTGGGAATATTCTTTGGTTCAGTATTTCTATTTGTGGTCAACATGGTTATTAACTTATTATTCTTTTGTTTTACCTTAAATTTTGCTTTCCTATTTCATATGTTGATGGGGTGGAGTTAATAGCCTGATGATGATATGATTACAATTTGTAATTACTTGAATTTTATTATATTGAGTAAGGTTTTAGATGTAATATGCCAGAAATCTGATAGAGAATTAAAGTTTTTCATGATTTTTCAGATTGACAAAAAATTGTAAAATACAGCAGTCATTACAAGTATATGATCTTTAATATTTTTCTTTTCATTCTACTACATTATTTTATTTTGCACTGTACTGTGCCATTGAAGCTGAAATTGAAAAAAAAAAAAAGGAAGATAGATTTATGTAATGCTGCTATTATTAGACCTTTCCACCCACTGAGTAGAGAGAGAAAAAGAAAATAATTTGCCAGTTTCTTTTTGCGTGCGTAATGGATTATCTAGTATCCCACACAAATGACCCAGATGCATTGATCATAGGTCCTTCAAATATCATCGTTGTTTTCCCATACAGATTATTCTAGTTTAAAGTTCTCTTATTCTTGGCTGCTCCTTCTAAGAAATTGGGATGAGAGAGAGAGAGAGAGCCATGATGAAGGATTTTTAATATTTTTACACCCACATTCTGCTGCTTGTCATCAGGCTTTTGAAATGACATCATATCTATTTTATGACGTTATGTCATAGTTGAAACCAGGCGAAAATATGTTTGGCTTGCCGTTTGGTAATAAGCAGAAATCGTACTTATTTCTCTTGTATTATATTATATCATTTTTGAAACCAGGAGAGAAGAATTTGGTGGCCTTTTGATCATATTCCAAAGATGTAGTTAGTTGTTTGTTTTGTTTTTCACAACTCCATGAGGGATTAAGATTCTGTTCATTCATCATAGATCATGAAAGGCAACTCCACCCCTCCCCTCTAGGGGTGCATGTGTTACATAACAGCACCTTCTTGTAGATCTAAAAATCATCACTCATTATCTTGTTCAAGTATTAATTTCTTAACCATGTTTACACCCTTTTTGCATCATGGAATCATAGCTTTGAATGATCAATCCTTTTTTGAAATTATACACTTTGTCATTCATCGATTTTTCTTTCCTTCATAATTTTAACTCATTCATTCTTTTTTTTTCTTTCCATTTGTTTTTGTACCTCTATTTCTCCCACACCCTACGCTGCACACACTCACACTCACGCTGCCAATGGTTTGCTCCTTTATGTCATCTTTCATTCTTTGGCCCTTCTTTAACCCATCCTCATCTTTTTTTCCATCATATTCTTTATTGTTGTCAAACCACCAGGGTGATTCTAACGTGGAACGCTTGGCTGTAGCTAACAGCCGTGCTAGCAAGCTTCTCAAATAGAGCCCTACGTGGATTACTATGAGCGGGAACAGCGTTGCACACAACACCCTAATGATGAATCCAAGACGAATAGAAGATTACCGCCAATTTTAGCCGTTCTTACCTTATGATTTTAAATGAGTTTTTTGTTAATGTCATGCCCGCCATGAGAGAAACCCAGTGGGAGCGATTTTTTGTTGTTGAGAATACGATATTCCAGATTCGCTGTTCAGTAATTAATGAAAGCAAACTGTTTTTCTTTTTTTTTTTTCCTTTTTTAATTGGGGGGGGGGGCTGTAAGAATGCTTGCACATCATTTTATAAACAGACCACCTTTATTTGTAGCACTTCCCGACAAGAGATGATATATGCTGAAAATATACTAATCAAGTGGGTCATTCAAAATTGTTACAGAGAACTTGAATTCACATGTAGTGGCTGTAATTCTTTCTGTAAATTCATAAACCAGAAAAGTTTATAATCATATTCAAACCCACTTTTACGTAATTAAAGTCTGACAAAAGATCTGCTGGTAAGAGAAGGATTTGTCTCATGTACACATGTGAAATACATGTACCTTTTTTCATAAATTCACTATTAAAAAAAAAAAAAAAAAGAAACCTTTGAAAGCATTCAGCCTAATCAGATGCCATTTTCAAACAGCATTACAAAACATCTTATTGCAGGTACAGGCATTTATTGACTGTGAATAGCAACATTTATTTTTATCTTGTTATTGATATCAAGAAATTATAATGTTTCTAAATGTCAAAAAGGGATTATTCCAATCACCCATTGGGTATTATTTTTCATAGCAGATTTCTAAGGCATGTTAGCAGGGTTTGAAAGTTATTTATCCATCCTATAGTTTGGATACGCTTTCCAAAGTCATTAATCAGCCCACCAGGGTATTGGTTTAAAAGACAGTGCCATTAAGTCCTTTTTTTAAAAAAAAATTAACATTTATAGTAAACCTATTTCATTGACATAAAAAGTCACAGAACAAACAACCCAGCAATAAATATCCTTTATTACTTCTATCATTATTATTTTCCTCAATTGTACACACCTCTCTGTCTCCCCCATCCATGTTCTATTAAACTGTATAACCCTGCTTATGAGATCACAGTTTATTAATATTTCAATATAGCATATCTACACTTCTGCATGCTAACAATGTATAGATTGCTGTGTGAAACTCTTCTATGACTATAACCATTTATTTACCTGTTAATGTATGGTTTAGGACAAGTTTAGTCCGAATGTACTCCTTCAAGTTTTGTGTCTTTTCAGTTTGCTTTCAATTATGAATTGAATTAACAAATCTAGTCAATATTTGTCCCTCTTTGATAGGTTTCTAAACTCTATGCAATTTATACTTCTTGATGTTAAATGGATTTCTAGACAAAAGTGGCGGTAATATCGAAATTTGCTCCTCGTTTCGGTCTTCTTATGGTCACCCGAATTCAATATTGTGGCAAACATGAAGTGTATAGTTTTGAGAAAAAGTGGTTACGTGTATGGAAAATCATCGTCTAATTTGTGATCAAAATTAACTGTGAAAATGTCTATTTTTGGGGTGTTTCCTGTTCTAATATGTGATAGAGGAAAAGGTATTTTTCTGGCCATTTTAACCCCTTGACTTAAAAGACTACATGTATGTTAGATACAAATTAAGCTATCAACAGTCATTTGAAGGACCAGTTGATAGCTCAGGATAAGAATTTGTAAAAAAAAAATTAAAACAAAATTGTCAAGTGATGTACAGGCCAATTTCTCAAGGTAAATATACCCACCATTTTACAGTGAAAGACTATCTTTATCAGGTGTTAAACTCTATCCCTACCATAGCCTGTGTCCAAATGTCTGTGAAAATACCAAATTTCTCCTTACACTTATGGTATTACAAATTGTGAATTGAACAAAGTTAATCAGTATACATGTACATCAGTTACAACTATAGCTTGAATAATCTGTTCTGTATGGTCTGATGTGCCAGTCTTTCACTTAAAGGATTCACTCTCTTCAATTGCAAAATGAAATCTGTTCCTGAATACATGTATATACCAAAATAGCATCCATTTTATCATCCATCCATTTGTCCATCGTTTGTCATACAATTAGCCATTATAAAGGCAAAACTCATGATCGTTGAATCGCTTGCATCAAAATATGAGATGTTCCAAACATTTTGTCCAAGTCCTGTCTGTAAATAAACATACCATTATTTCACCACAAAGTTTTAATGAAATTTTCTAATAACTTTATTTGCATGGTCCTCTAACGTTAAATATCAGCTAGAACTGCCTATATACCAAGATATCGATATATTCTGTCCCTCTCTAGTTATCAGCATGTAGTAAGTGATTCGTATAGAGCTACTTGGTAAACTCTATTTCCCAAATCGACAACATTTTCCCTACAAATTACCATGCTTCCCTGCCGTTCATTAAATATCTAATCCCATCCTCCTTGTGGGCATTAACACCCACTTGCATCCATCCATTCATGTACGGATTTCTGTTTATCATAGATGTAATATCTATCCCCTTGTTCATTCATTATTCATACCAATTTAGAACAACCTAATTTACCCTGTACCCTTCCTGTTGCTCCCTATATCGAATTTCTCACCCTCTGTTTATCGCCCCCAGCTCCAATGACATACTCCATCACCTCATCGCTGCATCTTTCCTTCTGAGGTCTATACTATATAACTCGCTTCACTCTTTTTGCCCCCCGCCCCCTTCTTCAATTTTTCATCATTTGAGGTATGATTTACCTCATCCTTTGTCTGTGTTTAGAATGGCAAGGTATCTATTTGGGGGAAATTCAATAATTTTGGAATGGATTCTGTTCCAAGAGATTTTACCCGATGGTCCAGCGAAATTGGGAATAAAAGGATATAGGGATCCACCCCCCCCCCCCACATTGATCTCGAGGATGTGGTGGGAGGGAACAATCATTCAAAAAAAAAATCTTACAAGGTCGTAGGAGATGGTTTTATATGTAAATCCATGCTGTTCATATTGTCAAGTAATTCTGACAGTAATGGATATTTTGGGAAACAAGTCTATTTGACAGAAGATAGCTGTTTCAAAATTGTTGGGGTGTAGGTGTTAAAGGAAAAGCAAATTGAATCAGTGGCAAAATATCCTTTGAAAATCTGTGCTTGACTTAATAATTGGTTTTGAAAATATCTTGGTTCTGGCATGGTCAACATTGATCAGATTTGCTCCTTTTTTTTTTCCATACTGATTGTCCTAGTGGGTAACAATTTTTTTTTTTTAAATACTGATTATTGGTTATTGTAGGATACAAGCATCTATGTTTAGGTACAGGAGGATATAGTAACTCTGTATTATACAAAACCAGTTACAGTGCACTGCCTCGAATAAGAAACGAAGAATATAAATCAAGTTGCATTTCCATAAGCCTGAACCACCTCAGGTTTTAGATATTATGCTTCTCAATAATGCTTCTCAAGAAAATTCAGAGCTTAAAGTTCTTCTTTAGTTCTCTACTAGCCTAATTCGAGCAAAGCCCCTCTCTCTCAAGGAAATAGCTCGAGCATATCATAGTCCGAGTACTCCTTTAATGTTGAATTAGCCCACTAATTGTGACAAAAGTGGGTTATTTTGCAAACAAGCCCTAGATTGCTTGGGACAATAGCTCTAATGCCCTTATCTCGATAAATGTCATAAATCTTCCTCATACCACTCGCAATCTAAAGTTCAAATTTGTGATAAGCTGCATATAGCCCCTTGAAGATGACTAGAAGAAGTGATGAGGAAGAAGAAGCTAATATCCCAAGTGCAAGAGTGAAATAACCTGCTATTTGCACTTTCACTGAGAATTAGCTCCAACCAGTTGCAGTCAGACTAATTTCCTTGGGTCAGGATTAGCGGGCCACTTTGAAAACTCGGGCTAATGGAGACAGACCCTCAGTTTCCTTTTACCCTTCCAAAATGTGTGACTATGTTCCGTCATGCTAGCCACGCTTTACATGTATGGGTACACTCCCACCTGCCAGGTGGTCACTCAAACCCACACTTCCACAGGGCCGGTTATCGGTAAACACCGCCCTCTCTCTTCCACTCTCTATCTATCTATCCCCCCCCCCCCCTCCATCTATATCCCCTCTGCATCGCCAGCACATGTCTCATATCTGTCTTTTCCTCCTTGCAAAACCAGCAAACTTCTGCTCAAGCACCAAGCGCATTGACCGCTGAAAACCAGAAGCATGTACCTGCCAACCAGTGAATCTGCTTTGGATGAATGATTCCCATTTTTGGGGACCTTCACATGAGTATCATCAACCCCTATAGATTCTACTCTTTTTCTTAAAACCTGTGTGTAAAAAGCATGCAAAATACATCATATTCCACCTATTGCCTTGAGGTATTCCTACTTTTTTCATATGAGGATGGTTGGCAGGTACGTAGAAGGGCATCGCATCTGGATGCTGGAGCTATTAATGCCGTTCTCTCTCTCAGCAGACTGTAAATGAATACATGTAATAAAGGTACATGTATTCTCTAGCGTGCTTGCTGCTATGAACCTCTGAGTATTGTCATACAGACGTGCCGCCTACATCGTCTGTTGAGAGCCAGAAGGGCATTGATTCTGTGTTGAAAGATATGAGTTAACACCCTTCTGGCACTGGACAGGCATCGTAATAAAGAATGCACATACATGTTCTTTCCGACCTAAAACCTTTCTTCGATGCTTGGATGACGCAGTGTAAAAAGCATTTGTCGTCTTCTTTGTCTCACCGAGTCTGTCCCTCGGGCTCTGTTCGTCTAATCTTAATGTGCATTTTATTACCTGATACTGCCCTTGAGTATATGTAGCTCCTTGCATTTATCTCTTTTTAACATGAAAGAGCATTGTCCTGCACCAATGTCGCGAACATTATCTTCAGTTGAGATCTTATAAAGGCACTATTAGAGTATGCATGGACTTCTTGTTTTGCACATTTTAGCATGTTCTCTCTCTCTCCCTTTATTTTTAAATTAATTTTCAAGTATATCATGATTTTTTTGTTTTTATTGCTTTTGTGTTCTTGTGGCCTTACATGCATGCTAAGGTCACATGTCTCTGTTATACTGAACATAATACTAACCATCAGATTGAGAAAGTGCAAACTGCAATTCTCGCAATATAAAGCCGTTGCTTTGTGGATGCATTCCAGTCCAGAAATTGATGCTGCAATGTGCGATGTTGTACATATATATATATACATATATATCAGTGACATTCAAACTAACCTTTTTCCTTCTTTCAAGAGACCAGTGCGCTGTGTTTGTGTTGAAATTATGTGTCCTATCCATTATGAAAAAAAATTCATGTTTGTTTGCCTAACTGATACTCATGTACCATGCAATATTTACTCATTTGTTAATCCCCATATGTTGCTGAATATTACTTGTCATGTTTTACCGACTGAGATTGTGTCGTCCGACCAAATAATGTCATGTTCTGTCTTTTTCCCCCCTCTTCTCTCCCCCATCCCCTTTTCCTCAACCTCACCCCCCTCACATATAACCCCACCCTCACTCGCCTCCATCACACTAATCATGATGGCTGCTCACACCCCCTCCCCCTTTGACCTTTGACCTCTGACCTGTCGTGTGACTTCTTTCCTCCCCCTGTCTGCAGGCACGCCTAAATGATACCCGCATTGATATCGCCAACAAGCGTGCTACGACAATTCTCCAGAAGAATTGAAACGTTTCGCAATATGCACTGTCTCTTTAACATGTGGTTGATCATGCCCCATTCCCATTATACAAAGCCTCTACCAGTAATACCTGTATGTGACATTGAAATTCATCATCAGTCATTTCACCCTGTCTACGAATATCCCATTAAATTTATAGAACTCATCAAAGACATTGTACATGTAGGATTACCAATTTACCATGGCAATACGATATGAGACATAAATCACAAATTTATTACACATTTTTTGTTTAATTGAAATGTTAGGTGGGCAAGGCCTTACCCAGCACCTGTATTCATTTTATTGTTTTAACTTTTATTGTCATAATGTGCAATATTCAAAATGTATCATGGGTTGTGTGTCATGAAGATGACAATGAGTTGATTGATATTTTGTTTGCGAAATACTCCAGCAATATTACCTTATTTATTTTATAGTAAGATAATACTGATTCAGGATTAAAATGCCTGAAAGCTAATACAGTTAAAAATTATCAATCCATTCATTAAATAGTGATATTTTGAGGAACATGAACAAAATGACTTCTCAAACAGGGTATTTTACTATTACATCAATAATATTGACCATTTAGGGTCAGTATTAGGGGTCAAATTCATATTTTAGGATTTCAAATCTTGTTTTTGTGAAAGAAAAGTGAAGGAGAAAATCTACCACTTTATTTGTTTGACCAGTGAGTTGTTCCTGAAGCTCATTTCCACTGTTCTTCGTGCAGCAAGAGTGCAGTCAATAAAAAAAAATGTTTCAAATAAAATAGCATTTTAGAATAGTTTCAATATTCAAATGCTTCTATCATACATTCTGAACTGTAGAATCTGAGCTGTAGAATAGCGTGCCATTCTTGTGTGTAGTTAGCTCAGGAAAGAACAGATATTATGAATTTACCATGCAAAACTGCATCAGTTCTTTTTGCCTAGAAACATATATATATAATATTCCAGAGTCATCTGTTTGTATATAGATATATTATGTGTCTCCTATAATAACTATAATATATGCATATAATATATACTGTGTGTTTGCTTTATATTCATAGTGCTGAGAGATATATTATAATATACTGTCTGTTAAGAGCCTGAAGGGTGTTAACTCTGTGATAAAGTATAGAGTTAACGCCCTTCTGGCCCCAAACAGATGATATATATATTTGAGTGCAAATTTCTGTTACTAGGGATTTTCAAAAGAGCTAGGACCTGGTTCTCATCATATTCAAAAGAATTTGAGAACTTTTTTTTTTCCCCGAGTGTGTGTATAAGGAATCCTTTTAGGATTTAGATTATGATTTCATAGTGCTTTTTCATGATTTATTAATAACAACTGACATGATAGTTCATATTTCATTTTTGTAAGAGTTGGATAGGCTGACATGAATGGCTAGAATTTTACTTATAAATGGTATACATGTAAAAAAAACAGTGCAATATTTTGTTATTTCATTTTATTGCATTTCAATACATGTAATGAATTTTGTCCTCATTCTTTTTTTTCTACGCGGAATTATATTTTTGACAGGGATTTGAAATAGTTCTCAGTTTAAATTGTAGTTTTGTATTGTAATAGGAGTTAGAGACTGGTACAAGATAAGGATTGTTCTGTGACTATATGTCACTGTTTTTCATGATGGAACATGGAATGGATGTGAAACATTCGATTTTCGACTAGTAGCCGAATTCTTGCACTGCATACTTGTATGTTAACATTGATAGTTATAGGGCTAGAATTAAAGACTGTACATAAAATTCTAACCCTTTTTAGTATATTTCAGACAGAAAGAATTTTGTTTTAATGTTTTGTACATAAAGTGAATGAACTAAATCTCTTTCATGAAAGCTATAAAATGTAATTGATTTACATGTACTTGTATAATTTGGAATGTTTATTTGCAATTTTATCATTTTGTCAGCATCCTGTGTCAAACTGTGTGTATAACAATATACTTAATGAGTAGTAATAAGTGTCGTTTAAGGTATCCATATAGATGTTGTAGTATATTTTCACTGTACTTCTTCCCTGTTCGACTGATACTGTTTAGCATTTTCTTTGTACTGTGCTAATTCTTGAAATTAACGAGATGAAATGCAAAGAATTCAAAACAACGTAAAAGCAAATCAAAATAAACGGTTCGTGATACCAAACGTTTGCTGTTCTAAGTTTACTTCTGTATAAATTGTAATGTTTGGGATAAATGGTGGAGATTGATATTTGTAGCATTTCTGGAATTGAATGCTTGATCTTCATATATAACTTCATTTGCAGTTTTGCATTTATCAAACTTGATAACTTTAAAACTACTTCTAACACCTATCAGCTCTAAATGATAGATAATACAACTTTTAATATTGTCTTTTCAAAGCTTCTAGCTGGCTATGAAAATGCATTGGTATTGCATCGGTATTGCATCATATTAACAATATATCCTCAGTTGAAAGCCAGAAGGGCGTTTACTTAACTGTTAAAGTATATGAGTTAACGCCCTTCTGCAGGGCTCCAAACAGGCAATATGTTTGTTCTGACAGTTTTCAATACAGATACAAGTTACATACAGTTTTGGAAGATGATTAAGTGCCAATGTGTTGATCACTTGTATATTTTTGCAGATAAAGGTTTTCTTGTTGTCTCTCAGAAAGGACATAGTCTCGGTGTAGGCTGAAATTTCCAGAAGACATCATAGTATAGATTGATGTGAGGAAAACGGCAATTGTAAGGTTGCCCAATCTGCTTAAGCCTGGCTTGATTTGGTAAGATAATGATGGTACTTCCCCAGATGTTTTAGAAGAACATCTTTGATGAAGATAGTAAAACTCTACACTACTGAAAAACCAGAAACTTTTGCAAATTGCAAAGTTCAGTGTCCTGTCAGTTGCAATTCGTTTATTTTGCGGCATCAAACTTTCACGAATGTGAACATACTCGTGAAATTTGCGAATGTCCAGTCTAGTTTTACAGTATCCCTAAGAATGCTTGACTGTGAGCATTGTGTGAAGTGCCATCATCTCTGAGTTTTTCTCAAGAAGACAACGATAAAACGGTTACATGTGTGTACATGTTGTGTACAGGTTCGTGATTCTGAAGGTTCTTTTTTCCGAAGATTCGTTACTCCAACGGTTCGTAGTTCTGAAAATGAAATAGGGTTCAGAATGCCGAAAATGTGAAAGGGTTCATATTTATGAAGATTCATAATTCTGAAAAGTTATGTAGGGCTCTATTGCATTTGGGGAATTATGAATCCTTTTTTCATTTTTGGAATTACGAACCCTATTTCATTTCCGGAATTACGAACCTTCTGAATAATGAACCTTTGGAGTAATGCATCAAATGTTCAGAATTATGAACCCCCTGCCATGGGAAATTTGTGTTTCGGAATTATGAACCTTCGGAAAAAACAAGTAACCCCTCATAAAATCAAGGTTGGAGTAAGTAGATACAAAGAAATAGGTCCATAGAATGTGATTTGACTCTGTGGGGTGCAGAACTTGAACCCATTTTCAAAGAGAGAAATGTTTCAGTCCTCTCTAAAGCCTCTTCCTCAACGAGACATCCATAAAAGACCAAAGTGGAAAAAACTCAATGCACAAAAATGGGTCAATAAATGTGATTTGAATCTGTCGGGTGCTGAACTTCTCCTCTCCGAGAGAGAGAAATCTTTCAGTCCTCTTTAAAGCTGACAAAAGGAAAAGCCTTCGTTCTTCTTGGACTCCTCAGCAAGATGGATAAGTGGACCCAACTTTACCACATTATAAATGTTTTGATGTTGTAGAATAGATTGCTCCAGTTTATCTCACATATTTCGTCAATGAATGTCTATCTTATTCTTTTCTATCAAGTATGCTTTTTATGATATCTTGTATGATTTCCTCAAGTTGTAGCCTTTTTTCCTGCCAGTTGTATGTGTTATTGTATATTTTTCAAGGATTTGAATGAATATTGTACTTGAAACAAATCTTCTTCACATGTGACAAAACTTGTATCAAATAGTGCAAACATTGCCCTGGATCTTTTTATAATGAATTTTCCTATGGTTTGTGGTTGACAGATTACTTCGAAAAATGAATTTTGCCATTAATCTGTCGCTCAACTAAATGAATAAATTATTGGATGTTTTCCCCACTAGGAAATTTGACAACATATCTCAAGAAAGCTACTTTCAGAAACGTCACTTTTGTACTACTTGCACTATGTGGGAAAAAGTGAATACCCAGTACATCTCAGTTTGATATGCAGCAGTGCGATATTGTAGTGGTAGTTTTTTTCAATAAAAAAAAAATGAAATTACTAGGTTGATGTTCCTGTTTTAGCTGACATTTTGACACTTGTTGTTCTACTCTTACTTAAACCCTCAAGGGGAGGGGGGGGGGGGGGGGGGGGGGGGCAAACTTCTGGAGGGTACTTTCAGGAGAGTTTTACTTCATTTCGACATTAATTCATTCAAACATTTATTCATTCTCACTGCATCTTCCCCAGCATGAAATGTATTCTTTCTTTAAGCATTTGTTAATGTATAAAAAATCTGCATGTTGTCATTTTAATGCCAAAACATAAAAGCTACCATTTTTGTGTATTTACAGTGTATATTTTAGATCATTGTTAGATTGTGTTTTACTCTAGTTGTTTGTGTGGGTTCTTCAATGTGTTTTCTCGTCTATTCATCTTGCACTGCAAATTGCGAGTGCTTGCAAGACCTGCAGCTGGCATCCACACAATGAAATCATGTGCAACCTTCCATATTTTTTTTGACACCTATACTGTGTTGGCACATGTACACGACAGCTATCCATTTTGATGAGTCTATTTCAGTATTAACGGCCTGATTGAATGTGTCTCCCAATGAATTCCTGGCACATAATCACATGTCATTGTGTGAATGTTTCCAATCATCATGAAACGAGCCAAGCTTAAAAACCACACCAGATCAGTCGTGAAGCATTAGCCAAGCTATCCCGTCAAGAATATTCAGTGTCATGTGGTGTCTGTTGAGAGCCAGAAGGGTGTTAACTCTTGTGTTGAAGCATGTGAGCTACGCCCTCCTGCCTCTGAACGGGCAATGTCTTGCTTGTCTGTCTCTGTTTCATGGTATATGTACTACTGAATGACAGTAGTGTTTGCATTGAGAGCGAGAAGGGTTTTACCTCTTGTGTTAAAGCATGCGAGTAACATCCTTCTAGCTCTGACGAGACAATGTCGTCCTTGTCCTCGTCTGTTTCATGTTCTGCTGAGAGCCAGAAGGGCATTAACTCTGTGTAAACTCATGAGTTAATGCTATTCTTGTTCTCAGCAGATGACATATTGTATGTCCTATAGAATGACATTAGTATGTACAATGAACTCAGTTTTAGCCTTCATGTCTCTGAACAGGCAATGTCTTGCTTGTCTATTTCTGTTCCATGGTATATGTTCTTCTATTTACTATTTACCATTCAATATTTACTATTGACTATTGACTATTTTTTAGAGTCCAAGATGAATACTAACCGGGTCCCAAATATAACAGTATTTTTTACTGTTGAGGTCAAGTTCTGTCTGCTACTCTGATGAACTTTGTTACCTATGAGATTATAATCAGTATTCTTTGTAGATGTGCTTTTATCGAATCCAGATTTTTCAAGAAATTTGGGTACTAACATTTATGAGAAAGAAATGAGCAGAATTTTTATTCATTCTATTCAACTAAAAAATGAATCAGAGTTGTACATTTTATCTCTACTACATTTCCACACATTTTCCTTTTTTCATTCATGTCCTAAATTCTTTCTTGTGAATAGAATAGTTTTCAAAATTTATTATAAACTGTATAATTTCCTTTTGTGCAGCTGTTTCTGTAGAAAAATTCATATTTCATCGAATATATGTTGTAGTACAGACATTTTTCTACTTTTCAAAATTGATTTTCTTCCCACAATGAATTTTTATGCTTGTTTATTGGATTGTTTTGCTTTTCTGTCCTTAGCTTTGTGTTTTTGTTGTTATTTTTTAACTTAATTGTTCATGTATAATCTGTTGTAGGTATTTTTTTTTAAAATCATATAATGAATTTGGATGAATTATGACTGAACATTCTAGGATGCAACTTCAATATGCATACAAGTTTGCTTGATGGCAGGAAATGCCTTGATTGATACATTTGTGTCAATTTTGTTTTTTCTTCAAAATGTTACTCTTATTATTTCCCCCATCTTAGAGTTGTCACTGCCGCTGAATTATGAATTGACATGACATAATTCATTCCATATTTCCATTTTTGATACGAGATTGCATTCTTGACTGATTTGTTGACTTTAATACAGCTGCTGTATTAAATGCATATTAATTTTAACTCTCCTTTTTCCTTCTCTTCCTTTGCTCGTTCCTCTCTCCATCCAGGCGGAGTCAAACGAACAGAGAATAACCAGCGCCGACAAGAGAGCGAAGAACATCCTCAGAAAGCAGTAAGGGAAGGTCACCTGACAGATCACATGACTGAGCATGGCAGGTGTGAACGTGTCACCTGACTCGCCTGGCCTGTCTATAGGGAGACGGCGGCCATCTTGCATGGGCTTGAGCGGAGTAGACAACCGCAGCAGCAATATCTCTTTTTGCAAACAGAAAAATCAAATAAATAAATAAAAAACTTCAAGATGCAAACAATAAATAATTGGTGTTTGTTTTGAAAAATATAAACAAGATTTCCAGAGGAGTGAGTGTCCACTGGCATGATGAATAATTTGTTTGTTTTTCAAGATACTTTCCAGTGTCAGTTGTAGAATATGTTTCTGTTTGCTTGATGCAAGTGACTTGTTGCACAGAGATCAGCTTCTGTGTATTTTTTCTCTCTCTCTCTCTCTCTCTCTCTCTTTCTCCCTTTTTTTCTCTGTCTCTCTCCCTCTCTCCCCACTTTCTATTCCTCTCCCTCTCTTTTTTTCTGTTTCTCTTCTTCTCTCCCCACTCTCTTTCTCTTTCTCTCTCCCACCTTTTGAGGTGAGACAGAATTGTATTCAATATGTTATACACAGAGAAATTCTGGCAACAAGTACGAAGACCTTTTTATTCTCTTGCTCAAGAAGAAAGAGATATTGCCACATTTGTTTGACATAATTATATGTACATGTATATGTATCTGGCAAGTAGTTGTGATACTTAGCTCTCTTTCTCTCTCTCTCTCTCTCTCTCTCTCTCTCTCTCTCTCCTCTTTGTCAAATTTATTGTCTATATAAATTGGCATTATCCCTGTATCATATGTTTGGAGACAGAAGGATGTTAACTCTGTGTTATAGTATATGATTTAATGCCCTACTAGCTCCAAACAGGCAGCAAGATGTAGTTTTATTGATTGAACTTAAGTAGTAGTTATATATATTAAGTATTTTTCAATAAGAATGATATAATGTAGATTAATGAACTTAGTCTGTTTATGTGATATATTCATATACTTTTAATATATGTGCCATTTTGCCCATAGAGATTGGATTATTAATCTGATCTGAGGTGAAATCTGTAGTTTGAATTGTAGAATTTGCTGCACTTTAGCAAGAATCCCAATGCATTTGAATAGAGTGTCGTTTCGAGGAGAATGTGCAGGAGGCATTGTGGGATTCCATCATTCATTATATGGCCAGTTTTGGGGGGCAAAATGTCAATCTAAGTTTGAATGATAATAGTTATAGATGTATTTATGTAGCCCAGCTACTGTACAAATATACTCTACTGCACTAGATAGAAACAATCTTATCATAACCACATATTTAGCTGAGCTGCCATGATAGGGTGCTCCTCCAGCATTCAAGGTACATGTCTTTCTGTTGTACCAGGTGCCCATTTTCTTCACCTGGGTGGAGAGTAGCAAATATACATTAATGAATTGCCACAGATGTTGGCACTGAGCAGGGATTCAAACCCCTTTACCTTGTTCTTGAAGTAGTTTTCTGATAGCGCTCATGTTTCCCATCCCATCTTTTGAATATTTACGAGAAGAAAGATTTATTAATACAAAAAACTTGAAGTCCCCTCCAATTGTTATGCTTGTTTGTTTTTTTTATGGGGGGGGGGGGGCTGTTCTTTTCTGTTCCGTGTATATGATGTTTTTAAGATACAGAAGGAAAAAAAAAATCAGGATAAGCTACTCCATGGGTAAACACACAAAACTAATATTGTTTGTTTGGCGCCAGAAGGTCGTTAACTCCTCTACTTCAACATAGAGTTAACGCCCTTCTGGCTCTCAACATACATTATGAGCCCTCTTGATAGGTCCAACTAACCCATTTCCCCATCTGTCTGTGTTTATCACTCCTAAGTTTTCCATCGAAACTTTTTTTCAGGTATCATTTCCTCTAACGAGAATCTTGATTTTTTTTTTTTTTTTTTTTTTGGGGGGGGGGGGTGGATTTTATCGGAATTTTGTTTTGCATCTCTACCGGAATTCAAGTTTTATGGGTAAGAGAGCCCTCAGAAAGTTACAAGTGTGTGATGGTTATGTTTTGTTTATTTTTTTATTTTTCAAAATGTTATGAAAAAAAGAGAGGATGCCCATCTAACTCTAGAATTACAAAGGAAATTGTTTGGTCATCTGTTCATAACAGTGGGGGTTATAAGTTAGATCTTTAATCAGACTTAATTTTTGCAGAAAATGTGTATTGCCTTGTGGTGCTTGTACAGTTTTTTTGTTTTTTTTCTAATTTGATTGTGTATTAAACAAATGTTTGTTATCGTTCCTTCTAATTAAGAGAAACAAATGAATGCATGTCAGTGGTTACGGATGTATTGAAGGGAAAATCTAAACATTAGCCATTCCTGATTAATATTTAATTTGCGAGGCCTTTTGAATTCAGAAATTTAATTGAGTTCAGCATGTAAAGGAGAGCAGATGAAAGAAGACAACTATTTATTGAGAAAGATTAATATTCCGGGAAACTGATGAATTGTGATTAAAGTTTACTTATGCTTGCAGAGTAGTTTCTAATGGAAAAAAGTACTCTGGCCCATAGTGAATGAATAAAGCACTCACTCACCAATGCATCTATTTACAGGTGAATGCAAAACTGCCACTTAATTGTTTCCACAGAAATTGTTCTTGTAATGCTTTCTTCATATTTCTATATTTTCTTCCTCTCTTTCATTTCTGCTTTTTCTTCTCCTCTCTTTCCTCATTTTATTCAACTTCTTATTCTGCTTCCTCTTATTTTCACTGTTCTCCTCTTTCTTCTTCACCTCCCTCTTCTTCTTCTTCTTCTTCTTCTTCATTTTCTTCTTCATCTCCCTCTTCTTCTTCTTCTTCTTCTTTTTCTTCTTCTTCTTCATCTCCCTCTTCTTCTTCTTCTTCTTCATTTTCTTCTTCATCTCCCTCTTCTTCTTCTTCTTTTTCTTCTTCTTCATCTCCCTCTTCTTCTTCTTCTTCATCATCATCTCCCTCTTCTTCTTCTTCTTCTTCTTCTTCATCATCTCCCTCTTCTTCTTCTTCTTCTTCTTCTTCTTCTTCTTCTTCTTCTTCTTCTTCTTCTTCTTCTTCTTCTTCTTCTTCTTCTTCTTCTTCTTCTTCTTCTTCTTCTTCTTCTTCTTCTTCTTCTTCTTCTTCTTCTTCTTCTTCTTCTTCTTCTTCTTCTTCTTCTTCTTCTTCTTCTTCTTCTTCTTCTTCTTCTTCTTCTTCTTCTTCTTCTTCTTCTTCTTCTTCTTCTTCTTCTTCTCTTCCTTCTTCCCCTTCTTCTATTCATAATCAATTTGAAATGATGTCACTTTTATCTCTGTGGTGAAATAGAGGCAATCAAATCAAATTCATCTGAAGAATGAGAGCAGTAACAATAGAATCTGAAGAAAAACTACAACAATTTGATGATATTAACCTATTGCCTACAGAATGTGGTTGATTCCTGTATTAAGTCTAGGGGAATGAGAAAATTCAGGAGTCAACGTGTTAATCTTCACAACTGATTTCACGGACGACTGCATCCAACATAGATCTGCTCCCTGATATTGCGTGTAAACCATGCAGACCATGTTTTTGGTGAATTCTGTGCACCAACAATAAGTGACCTGGCAGTAAAATATCTGTGATAAAAGAACTGTAACAAAGGAATATTTTCGTGATATTTACCCAGACAGTACCTCTTTTTCAGGATACCGGTGAACAGTATTGGAGTCAAGTTTGCATTAAGAGTCATTTTTGTTGTTGTTGAACATGTGTATTGAAAGCTACAGCCTGACATTACATTAAAAAAAAACTAATACTGGTGAACTGTTAATTTAGTTATGAAGACTTGTGTGTTGAAAAACAAAATTTTTTTACCATCCCGTTTTTAGAACTTTAAAAACACTAATGATATATGAAGAGTCTTTGCACATGGTATGTTTGTGTTGTGCTGAAAGAATGTGTTTCCAAATTTATAGCAGGTGAACACTAGTATTTCTTTACTCGGGTCATTTTCTCTTTTTTTTTGTAGACATATTCAAATTTCTGAATAAGCATAAAAAATCATTGATTTTAGTTGAGTGAAGTTTGATGTTGTGGACAGAAGTAATCTTGAGTTATAAAAACTGCATTTCGAGCTTCACAAAATATCTAATAATCATCCACAATTCTTCATCATGCTTCTATAGTTTCTTGGAGCAGCAACATTACTTTAAACTACAACACTAATAGACACATAAGAAGACCTGTCAAGTCTCCTTGATTTTGCATGAATCTCCTGAATTTTGTAAACTCTCAACCAACAAATTTATAACATCTACCTGGTAACAGAAATACTCTCTCCATCGATTTGTATGCATTATAGTTGATATCTCCATGATTTTTCATTAAAACCTTACTGATTGATAGACCTAAATGTTGACTGCTGTGTATTGCTATCAGGAACTACAAATGGTAATTTGACAAAATGGTAGGCCCGACCCACTAAGTCCTTCAATTAGGTATTATTTTCTTTCTCTCAAATTTGGTTAGCAGTTATAATGTATTTGTAGTGTTTAACATTCAGAGTAAACTTGGTTGTATGCTGTGTGGAATTAACGTTTTGATATAACAATAAGTCAAGATCACATTAAATATCAAAGATGAATTGCTGCCTTATTGCAAAATATGTATTTGTGAATGATATAAATATAACAATATATGTATAATGAACTATGAATTCAAGATTGATAATTGGATTGGTATATGCTAATTTAGATTCTCAGTCTACTGTAGATTTGTATGGATGTCATGTGTATGTAGCTATAACAATATATTTGAAGTTATTCTTGTTAGAAGAGCACCCAAACTGTATTTTGATAAGCCTATAGTCCACTTAATTATTTGAATATGCAAAGTTATCATTCCATTTGTCATAATGAAATAGCCACTTAAAATGGAATGGGATCTGTTTGCTTATGTTATGTCATTTTGAGAACATAAGTGTGTCAAGTTTTATTCCCCTCTTACTTGATTTTCTTCTTTTTTTATACTTGAACAATGATCAAATTATTATTATTATTATTATTATTATTATTATTATTATTATTATTATTATTATTATTTATTATTATTATTATTATTATCAGGCAGAAATCCAACTTTTGCAGTGTATAAATATATTAGAATTATATCAAAGTTGAAAGTGAATGAAGAAAACTTAGCTTTTTTAAGGAGTCTCTCCATTAACTGATAATTCTTTCCTCAAAGTTTCTCAAAATTCATTTGTAAAATTGTTGTTTTCTACATTGTAGCTTGTTTCATAACTTTTCATATTTATTATTTTACTCTATTCATCTCATTTCCTTTTTTTATATATATATTGTCAGTTCTTTTCTACTCAAGTTGTTAAAATAAATAACCCTATACATGTTCTATAAATACATCCATTTCCCCTCCTTACATCGAGTAACAAATGCACACTTTTTAACTAATTGGAAGAGAAAAAAGAAAAAAAAATCATTCTTTTTGTAACTTTTTGCAAAATTGAAAAGGTATAAATATTTGATCTTGGTCTTATTTAAATATATTGTTGGTAGAACGATAAAAAACCTTTGTTCTTGTAAAGATGTGCATTGGTGATATCACTTTGTATAGAAGTATATACATAAGATATATATATATATATTTCATTTAAAATTGTGCATATTGTGAATACATATTATACTATGAACATGCGATCAATAATTCTGCATTCCCTATAAATGTGTTATGGAATTTATTTCTTGAAAATAAACCTAATTAAGCTGATAAGCTTGTACTTAAAAACATTCTGTGTGCATTATTTCCTTTTTACATTGTTGTATATAATTCAGGTATTATGGCGACATTGTATAGGTGTGTGATAATAATTTTGATGATGATGGTAATAGTGAAGGAAATTATGGCAATGACAATGAGGATGATGTAGAGGTGTCGTAGTCGAGTGGTTTAAACACTTGACTGGAGATGGGAAGGTCATGGGTTCGAACCCCGGCGCGGCACTACTGTCCTTTGGCAAGACATTAATCTACATTTGCCACTCTCCACCCAGGTATTAAATGGGTACCGGCAAGAATGAATTCCTTGAATGCTGTGATCGCCGAAATCGGTAATAGCCGGGGTAATATTGGAGCGCCTTGAGCACCATTCATGGTGGATATGAGTGCTATATAAATATCCAATATTATTATTACCGTATTGTTATGGCGATGAAAATGCCAATAGTGATGGTAATAGTAATGGTACTGAAGATGATTGTGATTATTATGATGATGATGAGGATGATGATGATAAATGACGATGGTGACCATGATTATAGTGACTTTGTGATGATGGCAATAGTGATGATATTGAAGATGGGGATTATGATGATGATAATGACGATGGTGATAATGATATTAGTGACTTTGTGATGATGGCAATAGTGATGATATTGAAGATGGGGATTATGATAATGATGGTGTTAATGATGATAATGACGATGGTGACCATGATTATAGTGACTTTGTGACGATATTGAAGATGTTGATTATGATGATGATAATGACGATGGTGATAATGATATTAGTGACTTTGTGATGATATTGAAGATGTTGATTATGATGATGATAATGACGATGGTGACCATGATTATAGTGACTTTGTGACGATATTGAAGATGGTGATTTGGTAGGGATTATGATGATGATGATGGTGTTGATAATTATGGTGATGGTGATGGTAATGGTGGTGGTGGTGATGGTCATTGTAATGATATCGACGGTGATGATGATTATGATCACATGGTGATAATGTCGATAATGATGATGGTGATAATGATGCCGCTGATGATGATAATGATAATTCCATACATATTATGTTCCCCGTCCCATGACCCAATCCATATATTCCTCCTGTCTCTCTCTATGTTCCCAAACCCTATCCCTAGCCTAATGGCGTATCCACAAATTGATGAACAAGGCCCCCCCCCCCCCCCCCGGTTTCCAGAATTCTATGAACCCATTTTTTTTTTAAAGGAAAATTTAGTTTATTTTACGGAATGTTATTTGTTTGCACAGAGTAATTACTTGTGTGCTCATAACATTTTTTGAGAGATTTATAAGTCATTCATACGATCATGAATTATGATTCTGTTCTGTGAAATGAGCGAGTATGGTTGAAATGCACTTTGTACCAGACACACTCGACACACCCATTCCACTATGTAAATATATCCAACGTCAATGCCCCATTTATTTTTGTGTTCACTTTTCCAATTTCAAAGACGATGCTCTGGGTGAATGATCGAGTAAAATGCAAAGAATTGTGCAAAATCACTGAAACACACAACATCATTATGATGATATTTTGACGACTATCAAAAGCCCGTACCGATTTTCGGGTGGTACGTAATATACGGGAAAACAGCGATCAACAGTATAGAACTCCCTTTTGAAGGGTCCGTTTCGCACGAAAAGTTCTGCTGGATAGATTTGGAACTTCAAGCATTTGTCTGTTTGTCACTGGATTTATTAACATTAGATACATCTTGACTGGATCAGTCTTGGTATCTTTGGAATATGAATACAATAGTCTATTTCACCCTTTTCTTCGGGCTTGTGTGTTTCGTCCGAAAAGGTAAAATCTATATTCCTCAAATCTATTTCTGCAGTTACCTTATCCGCCATTACTGACGCCAATTCCTACCACAAACTTTTTTAGAGACAGACTATAGCCGCGCATGGCTTAGAGAATTATAGACATACTGGTTAGCTGAAAACTATATTTGTAATTTTTGACCGCTGATTAATGCAATGCCGGAAAACAAAATGTTTTTCTTGATTGTTGAGTGTGCCGAGATTTTGAGTGTGGTTTAGTAAGAATTATAAACTTCTCTTTATAGTCAACATATAGTTTTATTTCTTTTCAGTTGTATTCGCTTTTTTTTGCCCGTGTGCGTCAGGATTATGGTATAAAATAGTCCACCCACTGCTACCCACTACTGATGTAATTATAGAAAAATACACCATTCTGCGATTATTTCTGTGTTTCATCGTTAAACTTCACCGTCAGTAATGGGCTTATTACATGTTTTGTTTGAATTGTGTATTGCATATATAGCACAGCCACCTCCTCCTCCCCCCCCCCCCCCCCAGGATCTTCAAAATTGCGTATAGTATAGGCCAATTATTTGATTCTAATTCAGACTTTATTCCCCTCTCACAGAGCATTCCATTCTCAAAGGTGAAATAGTATAGTGCAGTAGTAGCAGTAGTATAGAAGTAGTAACAGTAGTAGTAGTAGCAGTAGGAGTAGGAGTAGTAGTAGTAGTACTAGTATTTGTTTATTTTATTTATTTCAGTTTTATTTCAACAGGATGGTCTCATTTCAAGTCCATTTCTGGACCTGCTCTTCCAGAGAGCCCATGCATTCACATAAAAAAGTATAGAACATATTTTACATGATTAAAAAACAAGAACATATATACAAAGATTATAACAGAATAAACTACATGTGAATCAATTCAAAATCCACTCTTAAAATTCATAAACAGAGGAAACACAATTATTATAAAAAACAAACATTATAATAAAAAAGAAAAGAAATTTATAATATGAATACTGAATGAGAATAACAAATTATACAATAACAATATCAACTAACAGAAACCGAAATGAAATGAAAGAAACAATAGCATAATTACAAGAGAAACTGGAAAGTGTGCACTTGCTTTTTAAAACTTTGCAAAGACTTACAGTAGTAGTAGTAGAAGTAGTAGGTAGTAGTGGTAGTTGAAGTAGTAGTAGTAGTAGTAGTGGTGGTGGTAGTAGTAGTAGTAGTATTGTAGTATTGTAGTAATAGTAGTAGTAGTAGTAGTAGTAGTAGTAGTAGTAGTAGTAGTAGTAGTAGTAGTAATAGTAGTAGTAGTAGTAGTAGTAGTAGTAGTAGTAGTAGTAATAGTAGTAGTAGTAGTAGTAGTAGTAGTAGTAGTAGTAGTAGTAGTAGTAGTAGTAGTAGTAGTAGTAGTAGTAGTAATAGTAGTGGTAGTGGTAGTGGTAGTGGTGGTAGTAGTAGTAGTAGTAGTAGTAGTAGTAGTAGTAGTAGTAGTAGTAGTAGTAGTAGTAGTAGTAGTAGTAGTATTATATCATAATAGTTGTTATTGTTAATTCATTGATTAGTGTAGAATGCAATGTGATTAAATTTCATATTAAACTGATGCTGATCATAAGGGCACTTTCTTTTAGACTAAACGATTCATATGACATCGATAACATTACATTGTTGTCTGTTCGTTTTTTTTTTTGTTGAATCGGAAAGTGTTACTCCAGAAATACTTCATAGAAACATTAATTTAAAATTTACTGGTTTACATAATGCAGCAATATAGATCTATGCCAAGGAGGTATAAGAGATACATATAAAAGAAAATCCATAATCCGAAATATTTTTTCACAGTCATTAACTTGAATTTTCGACATTATCTTTGTAAATGGAACTATGGGTGATAATGTCAAAAACATAATGTAAAATATTAGTTTTCCTTGAATAATGATTGTGGGAATCATGGGGATGGCGTATTAATTTTCGTTTAATACAAAACAAATGGATCCCTACTGAATCGTTGACTCTCTCTCTCTCTCTCTTTCTCTCTTTCTCTCTCCCTCTCTCTCTCTCCCTCTCCCCCTCTCTCTCTCTCTCATTTTCTCTCTCTCTCTCTCTCTCTCTCTCTCTCTCTATCTCTCTCTCACACACACACACACTCTCTCTCTCTCTCTTTCTTTCTCTCTCTCTCTCTCTCTCTCTCTCTTATTCAGCCCATTCGAACCACATTGAAGAGACGGACATGGACGAGGCCGAGATGGAGAGACGAAGGACCTACTGTATCCGGATCTCTCGGGTGAGCAAGAGGGATACCCTCGAACTCCGGCCCGTCAACTGTGCACCAGGGTTCGAATTCTGCTTCACCTCCACGACATGTTGCTGCGAGCAGATCCCGGAGAAGAACAAGTAAGTTTAGGGATCGAAGCCCACATCAGATGCTCTATTCAAATAAAGTGTTAAATCACAAGCTAAAAGGGCCAAAGAGTGACAGCATTTTCGAAATGATAGATTAACACTTTTAACATGCTGGATCCAACACCACAAAGGTTGATCTACCATTTTGAAAACGGTGTTACCTCTCGGGACCTTTAAACAGTGATTTTAATAACACTTTACTCTTCAGATTGTTTTCAGAATGTACATTCTTTTTTTTTTTCAATTTACTCATATATACATCATCATCGTATATATATATATATATATATATATATATATATATATATATATATATATATATATATATATATATACCATCAATCGTAATTTCATAATCATTGAAATGATATAAATACATGAATGGATTTTAGTAAGCTATTCAAATCTTGATGTAGAAATGTGTAAAGTGGAATAGGCCTGCTTACATAAAATTACCGAATGCATATACGTTTATTTCAATGTGCAGACGAACTATCGAAAAAAATATGAATTTTCTCGAACATAAAGCATTTTAATTGATGTACAAAAGCTTAGAGTTTAAATCGCAATACGAATTTTCTTGAATGTATAAGCATTTTACCAGATGTACAATAGCTCAGCTCATACAGTTTAGATTATGAGCGATAAAACTATTATTCCGTCAACAGTTGAAAAATTTAATATGTCAATCGAATGAAAGTTAATTAAAGTATTAATAGGTTAAAGGTCGTTCAATTCTTCACAAATTAATAATTAATTTTAAAAAATGATAAAATTGATAATTTTAAAAAAGTTTATTTTTTTCAAAAGGTGCATTTTCCGTTAAGTGGAGTATTTATTACAAGGTACTCCTCTGAATATACTCAGCAAATAGATTATGGACATTTTCTCCAAAAATTCTGCTCGGCCGCAATGTGACCTCGCAAAATGATGAATTGCATAGATTATGTAGCCAAACTTTGAAAATGAAGAGAATGTGAAAAGGACATTCACGTATCTTCTAGCAGATAAAGCATAATAGACAAAAATGAATGCTCCTCTTGTGTTACGAATTCACTGTGAAATATCCATAAACATAATAGAAATCAACAGCTTATGCAAGCGTTATACGTATAATCACAACAATGCACAGGGTCTGTCTAAAAACGAAATGTGACCTGAATATTTTTCTAGCTCGCTTCTTTGTTATTCTATTATTTGAATACCGCTATAACTAATGACAATATTTATTGTGAAAACTATCTATTGAAATCATGAAATCATCGAGATCAAGAAAGATTGGAAAAGGGAATACCCCATCTCCCGGTTCGCGGAAATTAGGGCCCCAAAAGTGACTTTCTCGCTAAAATACGTGGATCGCTATTGGTTCGGATGGTCCTCCCCCCCCCCCCCCCCCCCTCATGACGCCAAGGTCCAGATACGCCACTGGTACATGTACTGTTCTTATCTAAAAGATTATAAATAATATGTTTAAATGATGATACCAAGTCTACTTTTCTCAGTTTTTTTCTTCTTTTGTTTTCATTATTTCTCTTTTAGCTCCTTACCTCTGGCTGCGGGTCTAGGTGTTGGTGGATTTATCCTGTTTGCTCTGCTCTTCTTTGCCTGCTTTGCATGTTTCAGAAGGCCTCAGGGGTTGAGAGGTAAGTTTTGCAGTTTAATCGGAAGGTTTATAAAGGGGGAACACAAATAGTAGTTGTGCACTTGTGGTTTCATTTTAGTGGAGGTGTATTGGTTTGGTGGAGAAGCCAAATGACTAAGAGGTTCACAGTAAGGGGTTCGAATCCCTTCCACGTCATTGATGTCCTTTGGGAGTTTAGGTTACCGGTTATTTGCAGTAATAACTCTTCTATTCATAAATGTAAATATAAAAACTGGAATGTGACATAATGAGTGCTAATATACTTTAACAACAAGGTACGGGGTTCGAATCCCTGTCACAGCACTAAATGTCGTGTGGCAAGACATAAATGTACATTTGCCCCTCTGCACCCAGGTTAAAGATAAAAGTTGAGTTCTGGTCATGCAGTAACATTGTGAAAGAAACTGTCTCAAAGCAATTGCGAAAGGTTGATCATGCCTACATAGGAATTGATGTTTAGTGTGAGGTTCTAGAATCATCAGAAATGATAAATTGACACAATCTCGCTAAAAAGCACATGCACTTCACACAGAAATGAGTATTGGACTGCACACACATTGTGAAGTGGCATGAATGATCGGCCCGAACACTTTAACTATTTTGCGTCATATTTCGAATATGAAGGCATTTGAAGAGCAGTCATTTTCAGGGGACATTGCTACTATATGATGTTCTTCCAAACTAACATTAAAGGAATGAGAAAGCTCACAAATTAGTTTTCACCTTCCCAGAACTCAACTTTCTCTTTAAGTAAATGAATATACCCGGTATAGGAAGAAAATCATTGAATGCGGGAGTACTTTACGGGGTACCTTGGCTGAAGCCTGGTTAATACTATGATTGCAGGGTCCTCAGGGAAAAGGGCATTACTACCGATGATACTATCCTGGGTAAACAAGACATAATTATTATCAAGGTATTGCAACGCTTATTATATAAGAATGATTTACTGTTTAAAATGAATTTAGTCCCAGGAAAAGAATGTACATTTTGTAATGAACAGAGTGAAACAATTATCCATCTGCTATGTGAATGTACACATGTTAAACATAGTTGGGATAGGTTGGAACACTGGATATATACTGGAATCGGAAATAGAATGATATTCTCACTACAAGGTAAATTATTTGGTTTAAGAGGTTCAAATAATTATTGCATACTGATAGTGGTGCGACAGATGGTATATACTTGCAAAATAAAGAAACAACTGCCCGATTCTGATAATATTAAAGTTTCGCTTATAAATTATTTCAAAAATGAAAAGTACATTGCAGATTCGAATTGTAGAAATGATAAATTTGCAAGAAAATGGTTTCAATTCATGGATTTGTTTACACGATGATGCACCTTTAAGGTGTCGACTATTTCAGATATACAGTGCCGGTTGGCTCTCTTTGTGGGCATGTTCGCGCTGTTCGGCCGGAACAATGTGGTTGGTAGACCAAATTTTGTTGTGTTGTTGTTGTTGTTGTTGTTGTTGTTGTTGTTTTTTTCTGTTCTAAGCTGAATGGTGCGAAAAGGTGATCGGAGGTGCCGACTGGCGCTGTATTTTCCAAATAACTATAGCAGTGGTCAAGAATAAGTTATTGTATATCCCAATATTCAAAAGATGATACATGTATGTGTTTGTATTGTTTCGCCTTTTCTTCATGGATTCCATGAATACACTACTGAAATATGTTTGTCTTCTGTCAACCCGACAGTTCAAGAAACATTTGTATTTTGAATTATTATGAATTATTATTGTATTATGTACTTACATTATAAATATGATTTACCTTGAATATGTTTGTTAATTTGTTGCGACTGAAAATCAATAAAATCCCTGTGGGGGAAAAAATATTGGAAATATAATCATTTTAGGTAAGGCCTATAATTATTTTCATCGTGGGTATTGGGTAGTGGGTTCGTCAGTTTAGTAGTTGATTAATATATATTTCGGGAGACATTTTCCAACTGTTAACTTTTGGGGCGACGCATTGTAGACTAAAGGGTGGGGGCCCAGTCTGCACTCCACCTTAAAACTTTCTTCTCCACATTAAAATAAAAAAAAAAATGCCACTAAATATCCTATTGATAACCTGAGCTCTCTAAATTAAGCAATGAAATAATAGTCTGTCTTTCTTTCATTTTATCATCAATTTAAAGCTCCTCCACGAGCGGCAAACGATCACCGATCCGCCAAAAAACCGCCATTCTCTGATGCAAGCAGCATACAGAACTACAGCTCAAAATACGGCCCAACTCCTTCGTCGTACTACGGAGCTCCGTCGGAGAAGTATGGACCGCCGTCATCAAGGTACGGGTATCCTCCCCGCGGTGGAGACTTTGACAGCCTGGATAGTTTCGATATCGGGAAGGAGGAGGCCCCGTTCTCTGTCTCTGGCAGTCTACCCCCGCCCCCGTACAGCGAGCATTCGTTTGCTGTCGGGCACGGTCCAGCTGGACCAGTGGTGCTCTATAAACCTGGAAGAGGTGACTATTGTCTTATTTTACTCGAACCAGTGGCGTATCTAACCGTTGGATTTAGGGGGCGCAACCTGTCCGTGCCCCCCTTTTGAACCCAAGTGCACTCCAACATGCCTCTAACCCTTAATGACCTTTTTACTGAAGTAAAAAGGCATCCAGCAATCTGATAACCCTTTTTTTTTTACTTACTTGCCAGAAAATTTTCGAAATATTGTGCACCCTCTTTTACAAAATCCAGGATCTGCGCCTTGGCGTATCCACCAAAGAGCGGACATTTCATATACGCCACCCGTCCCATCCACTGTCTCTTGAAAACCTAGAAATAGGGCGATATAACTTTCAGATGGCAAATGGTTGATGAAACCCAGTTATTGATATTGTTACCGGAACACTTTAAAAGCTCAAAAAAGAAGAATAAATGATACCTTATTCCTTCTTACATAATGATGGATGAAAAGTAATTGGTTTTTATGAATCTGCGTTTTGATTTTTTTTTTTCTTCTTCCTCTGATAATCTTATTAAATCAGAGGATCTCCACTTCTGATGTATTTCAATGATTATTGTTTTGTAATTTCCCGTGCCATACTGAATAACTTTTTGTTTTAATCTAGCCTTTGAGGTAAAGAAAATTGAGGGGGGAAAAGCAAATCAAAGACCAAGTTCTTTTCGATAAGAATAGATCCAAGATTGAAATGTATAAACGCATCAGCCGAGGCGAGAACTGTATTTATGATTCACTATTTTTATTTATCTTCTTTAGTTAAAGTGAGGGAGGAGAAAATATAATGTAACATTTCACATTAATTTTGTGTCATTATTCAAAGCAAACAAGTTCATTTAATTCTTTTTGTTACATTATCATGACAGGCACTGACGTGAGCTCACACGGCTACAGCAGGCGGTCTTCACGACCATCATCCGTCACTTCTTGGCTTAAGACGCAAGATGGCGCTCGTTCTGAAACACGCCGATCCTCTGTGGGCAGCAACCGCTCCGTGGTGCGGAACTCCCGACCCGTCAGCCGAGCATCTAGCGTGGTCAACGCCGGGTTCGAACCGGGTCCCGAAGCCGATCAGCAACACTACTTGATGACCATCCCCAGTGTGCGTTCGAACGCCGGGTCGACCGTGGCGGCCAGCGAGGTCATCTATAATTCGGTGGGGACGAGGTCCCAGGCGGGGGGTGCCCCGTCGGTTGGGAGGAATTCAGTTGCGACTACCGCACGCAATGCTTGAGTGTGAACCATGTTATACCAAACAACGCAAAAAGTCTCATTAATTCTTGATTTATTTTATAGAAATCAATCACCAAACATCTTGGACGGATCCAGAGGGCATGTCATGTGCCCCCCCCCCCCCCCCGCAAAACAAAATTTGGCATACCTTATGTATAGGTAATAAAATGAGAAATGAAAATCATAAAAGTAAAGTAATTTGAAAAAGATATAGGCCTATTTTTGTTCAAAGGAGGGTCAGCCAGTCATTATAAAAACGTTTGCATTAATTAATTGTAGATGTTTGTAATGAACAAATTATGCTTTATCAAAAGTTTGTAGAACGAACACATATGTAGTTGTTAGGAGGGGTATATAGATAGAAGGCGAGTCTATGTGACAAAAGGCCTACTCATGTTGAATAATGATGTTGGTATAGAACAACGTTATCTTTCTCATGGGTGAAGTACATCTATCAGCGATACCTTCCGTGGTGAAGAAACTTTTTTTTTTCAGGGTTATTTCAAAGGAATAAGAGGGCTCTTATTCCTTTCAAAGAATACATGCTTTAACCCAAACATAAAGTACCATAGCGCTTACAAAATCACAGATTTGAAGAGAAAAGACAGCAGAACAGCAAAGAGACAGTTTCAAAAAGTAAGATATTACAATAGAACATTATATTACTGGGGAAAGAAATATGTTTTTAGGGATCTTTTGAAAGTGGCAAGACAGGCCTCTGGTCTTATTTCCAAGCAATGTTGGTTATTATCCTTTTTTTTATATGGTATGCGTACTTTGGGGAATTCATGCGATGCTTGTATCACTAGCACTTGTGACATTTTCAACAATATCAATTTTTTTAAACAAAGAATAATTCTGTCGTTGATCACAGTACTACGAATGAGAAGGAATGTAGACTGTTCAGCAAAAATTTGTATATAATAAACCATTCTTTCAGTTTTTATTTTAGTATTTTTGAAGCACCTGCTGAAAGAATAGCGACTTTCTCGCGCTAACAAAATAAAATCATTTTAAAAAGAGAATGAGGGTCACATAATTATGGAGTACAGTTTTGCCTAATCATAAGTATGATTAGGCCAACTAAAATTGATTCCTAGTTTCTCGTCCGGAATTTTCGAAAATAAGGAGAAGGGAGTTTCATCTTTACTCAATATTTGATATTTTGAATACATAGAAATGATACCGATTGGTTAATATTCAACACATTTTTCAAAAATTCACTTTCATTTTGTACATGCACTTCAGATGCTCAAAACAAGGGGAAATTATATACATGATATACATTATATGAATGATTTCTGTTACCTCACTGTCGAGATGTACTTTTTTTCTTATGTATTTTGTTAAAGAACAAAAATATCAAAATAACCCCAAAAAATGAGGCTGTAAAAAAAGAAGAAGGGGACGAGAAACTAGGAATTAATTTTACTTGGCTTCATATAGTAAATTTTTCATTTTCGAAAGGAATGATGACATTATAATTTGTAGCATATTGCTAATGATGTCTTTTAATTCACTTATATTGGAATGCTATATCCAGAGGCGAGGCGTATCCAGCATAGGACCGGCGTATCCACCCCCCCCCCCCCATCCCCTTCCCTCCTCCTTTGAAGAAGGAGAAAAAGAAAATCTATGCTTGCTATTATGATGTATGTTACACGAGACTGGATAGGTTTATTCTGCCTCCCCATCCAGAAGTGACATCCCCCCCTTCCGCTGGATACGCCACAGTTATATCTATTTTATTCTATGTATATTCAAACTATTTTAATCAGTATAATACCATGTGTTTTGTTTTTACGCTGAACAGATTTTTAGTTTTTGATTTTGTTGTTTACCATCTTTCTACCTTGTGTGACGTCTGTGTCCGTGTCTGTGCATGTGTCTGTCTGTCCCTCTGTACCTGACTCTCTGTCTCTGACTATCTCTCGCTGTCTCTCTCCCTCTACCCCCTTCCCCGCTTCTCTCTCTCTCTCTCTCTCTCTCTCTCTCTGTCTTTTTCTCTGTCTCTGCCCTCCTCTCTCTATTATCTCTTCCATGTTTTTGTCTCCCAGATGCTAACGTTACAAACAGGTCTTTGTTTTCATTTCATTCCACCTCTCATCATGTTCTTAAACCCTATATTATGATGTAAATTAATCTAGAACACAGTATATTCAACCCTATAAACACACTTTTATTATGTACAGTATACTGCTTTTATTTTCGTTACACGTTGATGCGTGCTGTAGAACTATATATGAGCATGATTTGTATTATTATCAGCGATAAATAAAATATTCTTGTATCTATTATATGGACTGTTGAGGGCAGTATAATTTGATATGCCTTGCTCTGTTTTATAAGTCATAGATTTGAGTGTAATATATCTATGCAGGGAATTACCTCAGGAAAAATATACGTTCTAGGAAAAAAATATAAAGATAACGCCCCCCCCTTAAACTCCCCTTACAAGGGAGAGTTGTCTGCCGATAAAATTTATGTCCTAAATGTTAGTTATATGGAAATATTTAGATCCCCCCCCCCCCCCCCCCCCCCCCCCCCGATGCGCCACTGATATAATAGTTGTCCGGGGCTGGTAGACATGGGAATTATTTTTTCTACATTCCCTATCACACACAGCTTATATTTAAAGTTTAAACAAAAAAATATATTTTATAGGAGATGTGGTCTGTGACGAGGAACTAAAGGTATTAGTCCTAGAACGTAATGCTTTCTCAAAAAAACAAAAAACAAAAAAAAATCTATCATATCAGACTAAATCAAAAGGTTTCATACGAATTACGACCGTAGGAATTTAGTTGAGACTAAAAATGAAGGTTTAATTTTGTAAATAAAAGATTCGACTTGACATTCACCGCTTCATGAACGTTTGGGGGATGTTTTGGTTCTGCTGATGATAATTTATTCAGTACGGTGATATTCAAAGGGGCATTGTCACATTTCGTCTTTAAAAGATCAGAAAAGGGTGAAACAGTATTGGTAAAAATGGCACCACCTTATTGTTCAAATTTGTTCAATTCAAATAAGTTCAAATTTACCTATTTATGTATTCATGTATTCATGTATTTATAATTAATCCGAATGTTCATTAAAAAGTCATTTCATATTCCATCCATAATACGTACAAGAACCTATACGTATTTCGATGCAATATCATATTAGCGGCAGATTCACTTTAATTCGCCGGGAATAACCGCATAATGAGAGTTCAATGTGTATTGTTGTTAAAGATCGGAAGTTTACACCCATCCTCTATCGGTGCAATGACAATGCGTTGGAAATGATGACCCGGTATGATAGTAGTGGGAGCGCTTTTGAACAAGTACAAGTAGATTAAATTTTACACCAATCGCCGTAGTTACTAAACTGTTGGATGATCAATAGCCTCTAGAGAGAGGGAGGACAGAGAGAGAGAGAGAGAGACAGACAGACAGACAGACAGACAGAGACCGACAGAGAAAGAGAGAGACAGAGAAAGTAGGAGATAGAGAAATGGAGAGAGAGAAAGAGAAAGAGAGACAGAGAGAGAGAGAGAGAGAGAAAGAGGGAGAGGTGGAGAAAATGTTTATCAGACCACCTTTAAAAAAAAAAGCTATTTAAGAGGCAGTTTTTTGTTTTTAGTATTCTTTTATTCATTTCTTTTCAGTGAATTCAACAGATATATACAAAAAATAGAAACATTACAATCATGAATAAAGTATAAACAGAAACTTTAACAATTTACAAGTAAATCTATATGTATATGGAAAAATGTATACATTCATGGAAGAACAAAGAATTTACATCTACATATACTCGTAATTCACTTAAAATCTCAGCTTACTTGAAATTATACAGATATACAACTGAAAATATACCTTAACGTTATCTGGAAAAAATGTATACATTCATGGACGAACAAAGAATTCATATCCAGTATAGAGAGGATCCGGCGCCCCACCCCCCCCTCCCCGTTTGAATGTCCAAGAAAAATAACCAGTACAATGCGATAGATCTACAGAACGTCGGGCTGCCCCACTGATCTCTACGTAATATTTTTGTTACGTATAGAGATCAGTAGGCTGCCCTGATACATTACCCCCCCCCCCCCGCCCCCGCGGTCATGAGAGGATCCCGCCCTATGTTTCCCAATTTCTTGGTGCGCCAATGAAAACACACATCAAGGCACATTAGAGAATGAGGAAGCTAAGGTTCAAATTGGGTAAATAAATTCAAGTAAAATTGAGCTTTAAAGAAATGTCTGAATGGACAAATAAAGAAAATGTTATTAAATATGAAATCATATAGTATTCATAAAATAAAATGTGCCCTTAGCAGGATATCCATAGGGTAAAAGCAAGAAGGACATGTGTACCTACGCAGCACAGCTAATAGCGTATAAATTATGTAACGAACCTTCATGGGTTCATGTATATTCCCGCCTACTTTTACAATTAAATGCAAGGCCTATATCCCTATGGTAAAACTGTTCCAGTGCTTATGATGTTTTTTTTTAAGGTGAACTTCCTCCTTGATTGATATATTCACTGTATAACGATGAATGGAGGGAGGTTAACTAGAGCTACAGCACCAAAATCATTCGCATATTTGATTAGTTTTTCTTTCATAGGCCAGGAAACACGATTCGTATGAATCGGAAGAACAAGTAAGGTCGACATTTTTCATCAATGAACTTCTCGGATGGCACCCATACTTTTGTTGTTGTTGTGTTTTTTTTTGTATAACCCAGTTACATTGATAACCTTTACATCTTGATGAGAGCCAGTTTGGTATTGTAAAAAAAAAAATCCAATTTATTAATGAGGCGGGTAACTCCCCATACCAGTTACGTTGATAAACTTTTAATTTTGATGAAAGCCAATTTGGTATTGTGAAAAAAAATCCCATTTATTCATGACGCGGGTAAACCAAGAACCCCCAAAACAGAAGAGGATTTGTTGATGTATTAGACCTAAACAGATCGACAAAAGTTAGCAGCATCCGCATGTCTTTTTGACCTTTCACCTTTTTAGAGTGTTTGCACTTCAATGGGTAGAATGCAGACCACATTATGTTAATTGTTGCTAGGTCGGGCAAACGTCTGATAGGTGTAAAGTGGGGAAAAGAGTTGAAATCACTGTTATTCACATGGAAATTTTAAATTGATGAATTGGTATTGTGAATGTGTATCCCATTTGTTTAAAAATTATTTTCTTCAGAAGCAGTGCAACTTAGTTAGCTTATCCCACATCCACTGGCGTAAAGGGCCAAACATTTTGAGGGGGCTGAGCATTGGCATACTATGCACAATTGGAATACTGGGAGCGAGTGAAACGAGCGAGCAACATATTGACCCGCTTTTTAAATGAAAATGTAATTTTGTTATAGATCTGGTAGGTCATTTGAATTTTTTTTCTCTCCTCTTCTTCTTTTCTTGAGGTTTTTTTTTTTTGCGTGGAACTTTTTTTGGGGGGCTGCAGCCCCCAACCCCCCCCCCCCCCCCCTCCCCACCCAAAAAAGGACGATAGCGCCAACATCTAATATTTTAGTATATCTAATGACTGGATCGAGTGTTAGCCTTCCTAAAATTCAAAGTTGAATATTTTTATGTCAATTTACGTTCACAATGTCATAATACAATTTCATAATATGCGATAACGTATACGACATGCCTTGGACATGGCCACCAACTTGCTATTACGGTTTGCCCTTACATTATTAAGTGTCCTCTGTTTACCATTATGGACGGTATAAAGTTCTGTGATGCATCAAATAATCTCTCAACTTAATTGTTTCCTATAAATACAGGAATAATTCTCCTGAAAGGGGACAGGGACCAGCCTAAAACAAGTGTAATTCCAAGCCGACATCCCAACCACTATAAACGGAGTCATTCACGCAATCGACCACGTCCTCCTTCCATCGCGAAGACATTATACGTCCTTGTCTGAGACCTTACAACGTTAATAGGCAAAGACTTTCCTTAGAATTCAATATTTTATTTGAATATTTCATCATATAATTGATCCATGCAATGGAAGCCTATAATGAATATTAGAGTTTATACAATTCGGGAAACTCTACATGTATTCCTTAATAGTCTCAACACGAATGTTTCTGTCTGAAAGAGGCTTAAGTTACTGACCACTCGTGAATGTCCACTTTTGTTAATTTCTTGATGAGAGCAAGGACCGATAGTTCAAAATCGGTTGTTGTTTTTTTCACCACCATTTCGCGAAAAGTTTTCCAAAAATCTCACACTACAGGTTTAACACAACACAGTGCTTGGTGCTGACGAATCACTCTCGCTCTCTATTTCTTGTTTTATAGCTCAAAGCAAAATAATCTCAGAATCCATCTTTGTAATGGAAACAAAAAATCATATACCTCTGCTGAACTTTGTAGGAAACAAATAAATTAAACAGACCCAGAATGTGACTGCATTATCACACTGGCCAAGCGTGATTATTCATGTTAAAAGTATGAAGTGATAGGATATTATGGAAATAAAAAGTGTCCATTTATACCTGTGATATTGATAGTATGCACGATGTCAGAACGTGAAGAGTGAGTGATCGAAGAAATGACAATTCTGTAGTGATTCTATGGTGTGAATGTATTTTGACGGTAAGCTCAGTGGCGGATTTAGCCCCCCCCCCCCTTTTGAAGGAAAAGTATGCATTGTGGGCCCCCTTTTTTCGAGTGTGCCCCCCTTTAGAACGAAAACTTTTTTTTTTGTTTTGTTGCTTGTCAGAGAATTATGGAGGGGAACTGGACCCCCATTACCCCCCCCCCCCCCCCTGAGCGAATTTTGGAGGTCTGGTAAAAAAAAATATTGTCGACCCCCTACCATAAAGTTAACCCTCAAAGGATATGGAAGAACACCAATTTGGTTGTTCACCCAAGACATAGACATCCCCCCCAATGCATATTTGTTTTTGATTTTTACTTCGTATCCTTTTACAACTAGGCTCTTATTTTCTTATAAATTGACTTAAATATATCTTTACATGAGCTCCCCTTACCCTTTTTATTCTGTATTATTTAAAATAGCTTTTTATATAGCAAAACTCACAGGCGGATTTAGGAAATTTCCTTCCCCCAGAATTAAACTATCGTATGCCTATGGTTAAAGTTCATGACCGTTTCCTCCCCCAAACCCTACGATGTTATGTATTATAGCATATCCATGGATATGGATATTTAGGACAAGAATCGGGATATTACATGATAACACTTCCTAATTTTTGGACACTCGCCTTGTTGATACTGTACATGGCCTCGTCCATTACATGATAATTACATGCATTCATTGTGTGTAACTTGATATCTTAAATTTCCACGTGTACACTGTATAGAAGGAAAAAAAATGTATTAATGTCACTTTCATGCCCATGAAATGGATGTTTATGGAGATGATGATATACAGAAACCAATAAAATCAAATCAAAACAATAATAATGATACTGATTTATACGGGATTTCTTGCCGTCAAACCGGCTGCACAATTAGCGATTTTAATCAGTAGACGTTCTCTCGCATTGTGCGACGGAGACAATAGTTCAGATATAATCGAAGGAAACATTTTACAAAAGCAGGAAGAGCGAAACGCGACTAAATGAGCAATTGATGTCCGTTAGATCCGGAAGCAATAAAACAGGCAACTTTTATCTGTTATTGGCTCCGCTCCAGTTTGGTGATGCGTTTTGGGATTCATCCCCTCTTCCAAATTTCTGTTTGTTAATAATTTTCGATGGACGATAAAAATGTTAATTGATGAAAGCGATTTGTTCAATTAAGTTTGATCCATTTATTTATTTGTTTTATCTGGAACAAGTGACCGACGTTTGACCGTTTGATTTATTTGTCCCAATCACCCGTAATGCTTTTCTTTGGCTAGCATGTTATAATAAATACATAAATACCTAAATATCCAGTTCTCGATAAGTTCCCCCCCCCCCCAATGGTGTTCGTTCTTCTTTCATTATAACACTGCTGTAATTGTCACTCATCTCCCCATCAAAAAGTTACATGGTATACCCCAAAACCTACTTCGGTAGTAGGTCCATGGTATACCTTTAATATGAAGTTCAACTTTTCGACCCACTTTCAGTCCAACAATCCAAGGAGCTCATCACCTCATTAGCAAATAACAATACTGGCAAGCGATCTCAAATGTCATTGTCTTGGTCTAGCTTGCTTTGTTTTAAGCTTTATGAACGGGGTCAAAGGTTATCATTGTCTAGATTGACCGCGACAACACAGGCGCGTAGCCAGGGGGACGGTGGGGCGGTCGCCCCCCCCCCCCCAAACGCCAACTAAAAAAAAAAAAATTAAAAAAAAAGGCGAGAGCGAAAAAGCGGGGGGAAGTGGGGGGGGGGGAGCCTAAAATTTGCTAAAACGTCAAGATTTTCGCGCTTCGGGAAGGGGGAAACTCCCCTTTCTTGCGTCCACCCCTGTTACATGTAGGCCTATAGTGTATACAATATTGTGTCCAAATAATTGAAAAGCAATCAGAGCGTACGTCGAACTAACTTTTCGCCTGAAAAAAAAATAAAAATAAGGTGCTATATATACGAACCATTATCTAAATTTCTCTCAAATTTGCTAAAACGTCAAAGCCAAAGATTTCGCGCTTCGCGCGGGAAGGGGGAAACTCCCACTTCCTGCGCCCACCCCTGGTACATGTACAGTGCAGTTATGCGTCCAAATAATTGAGAAGCAGCAAGGGCGTCGAACTAACTTTCCGCCTAAAAAAAGGTGCTACAAGCCGTTATCTTTTTCTCAAATTTGCTAAAACGACAGAGCTTTCGCGCTTCGCGGGGGAGGGGGAAACCCTCTCCCCTGCACCCACCCCCTGGGAAGCACGCTTCGCGTGCTCACAACCGCCCCCCCCCCCCCCTAACATTAAATCCTGACTCCGCGGTTGTGACGACATACCGACGTGGCGTATAGCGTGCATGGGTCCAGACACTGATCACGACGGATGAAATGAAGATGATCAAGATTATTAATTAGTAGGAGTGTAAAGGAGGAAGTCGTAGCGTCTCATCCTTATGTTACCCCTCCCTTTCCCCTTTCTCTCCCAGTTCTTTCTTTCTCTCTTTCTCTTCGTCCCTTGTGCCCCTTTAGCTACGTCACTGGATAGCAATGTAATATCAACACGATAAAAACTACTTTCGAAAAATAAGGGCAATTTCAAAGGCCTATTGTACTGCCCATAGAAATCAGGTTCGGATTACGTAATACGCCATTGTGATGTTCGCACATTTCTAAAGGTGATAGACAGGGCTACTGATATTGTCTTCAGTTGATTTTTCGAAAATAGTTTTTATCGTGTTTATCTCAAACAGAAGCATCTTGCGACATGTCTTTCGTATCCCATTGTTGATAAGATCTCTTCCCACAAAATTTACGAACAATACAAAACTCATGAGGAATGTTAATATTGTGTTGCATATATGTGTTGCTTTTATGAATAACTTTATCCTGCCATAAAAGTTATATAATTTTCAAAAAGCGCTGGTTCTGTGTGGTAGCGACTTCTGCCCTATAACTACATGGCGCGTCAACACGGAGCAAAGCGGTGGATTTTCGGCCTGGGTCGTACTCTGCGCAGTCGGCGGTTCCCCCCTCTGGCTTGCCAGGAGCGGCTCCAGCATTTTGTATAAAAAAGGGGGAGGGTCCAATTCCATTAAGTCTGGCAAGTAAAAAAAGATAAACAACAAATTCTGAAAAGAGAAAAAAACACATGAATGCAAGTAGACCAATTAATGTAAATGTTCCAATGAAGACATAAATATGACTATGCCCGGGAAAGGTCATTCTTCTGTAGGGGGGGGGGGGGCAGTTAAAATTATGTCCACACTTTTCACCTGAATCGCAGGCCTTGTAAATCCTATTCACATGTTATTACACTCAATGAATGACTGAATGAATTAGCAAGAAATCGACAGCACTATATTACGATAGACAAATTATAATGATTTCACACAGACTATCAGAAATTATTTTCTACACAAACATTGATCAAATTGAAGTTACAATAAGAACACCAAAAGTAACTTCAAAACAAAATGAGACCCAAAAAAAAAAAAAAAAAAAAAATGGTCACGTAAACCCACTACCTTGGGCAGTTTGCCAATGAATTAAGAAGTCAATCGTATAATTTCAAAGAAATTCGGAAGTTATCATTGTATCTAGTTGACTTTTTCTTTTTCTCTCTTTCTCTCTCTCTCTCTCTCTTCGTTTTCTTATTTCTTGATTAGTGAAATATATTGGCCTTGGCACTATTTCGCTGCTATGAGAGCAACGGTAAATAAACAAAGTTTTAGGGTTTTACTACAGTTTTGACGTAACCAAGACACGGTTTCCGAAAGATGGGATGTTTTTATTGGAGCATTATACGGTCAATCACAAGTTCGAATCCGCCCAACGTACTACTTCCCATCGAAAATGAGTGAAAGTTCGTTGTTAACATGGCCTCGAATCGTAACATAAGAAATGAACCGTATATTCAGGTTACGAAAAGATAATGCACTTGCAGCCTGATTCAGATTCAGATTCAGATTTATTGACTTTTTTCAATTACTGTATATTAACATAATACTGCAGTGCATAACATAAAATAAATACAATAACAACAATAATATAACAATGTTATAATTATAACAATGTTTTTCCATAGATATGGGCACATAATTAAATATCAATAAGTAAAGTATATGATGCACAAACATTGACCTAAGTGATGTTGAAAACAGTTGGACATGTTTAGAAGCAAAGCTTGTATATTACATGTCCAGAAACCTATATAACTTAATCACGATTGGGTAATATTAACTTTATGAATAATATTAAATTCATAAAGCATCATTACGAGAAGCGAATTAATTGATAAGAGAGAATTGAGAAGTGAGTTGAGATAGAAGGACAATAATGACAATTGCCTCAACTCACAAGAAGAACTAAAGTGTGAAAGTAAAGTGAAAGTGCAAGACGGTGTAAAAATAAAAGAGAATGAAGAGAAAGAGGATGGAGGAAGGAGAAGAGTGAAAGAAAGTGAGTGTGTCTGTGTGTGAAAAGAAGGGAGAGAGAGAGAGAGAGGGCTGGAAGAAGGAGGGGTGAAAAGGGAGTAAGACAGAGAAGAGAGATAGAGAGAGAGAGAGAGAGAGAGGGGGGGAGAGAGATAGAGAGATAAAGGTGAGATGTTTTTTTAACTTGCTTTTGAAACAGTTTAGACTTTGGAAGTTGATTATATCGCTGCTAAGCATTGATAAGTGAGTTCCAGTATTTAGGGCCGTACAGAGAGACTGTTTTGTGTGCAAAAAGAGTGCGGGTGCGGGGAAGGTGGAAACGGTTGGATTGTCTTGTTGGCTACAAGTAGAATAAGATTTTTCTCCTCTCAATCATAATGAATGGAGTACACACACTATCATATTTCCTTAATGCAAATTTTCAAAATTTGATAAAAACGAAGTTGTAACGAGTATGTCTGAAAATCATTCACGTCTTGATACGGTGAGTTCCTCTTCTTATGTTTCGAGGGTAGCTCCTTCTTCCAGAATAGAAAGGGCTAAATGCATGTATTACCCACTTCATACAAGCAGCTAATTTGGAAATCATTTGCGTCAGTGCCAAGGATCATTGCTCTTGGAGGGGGGGGGGGGTGGCGTCTTCCAATGTGAACAAAGGAAGATTATAGGCTTCTACAATGTACAGGAAAATACGAGTAAGTCTCACATTGGGATAAAACAAGGTTGACGAGGCGTAGCGTGTGTCTAGACATTAAGGGCATCGGCATCAAGGGGGAGGGGGGGGGGTTGTACACCGATCTTACTCCGTGCATAAAATGAAAATCAATAAAGTCATTAATAAGGGGGGTATAAGGGATGTTGTAGCGTCTCCTAGGGGGCGTTTCATGAAAGGACTTGTCAGATATTTTATCCGACAAATTTGCTCTCAGCCAATCAGATGCAAGGATTTCAGTAGCTTATAACAGTTGTCGGATAAAATATCCGACAACTTCCTTTCATGAAACGCTCCCCTGTTTATCATGTTTATGTCCCCTTTCCCCATCTCCCTTGTCTCTCTTTTTATATTTTTCGGTGTTTTTTTTTTTTTTTTTTTTGGTTGTTGTTGTTGTTGTTGATTTGTTTTTGTTTAGGGGGCACGTGCCTCGGTTAGTCCTCGGAGGTGGATTAGGGATGCCCACTGTAAAGTCAGGGAGCTTCAAAGCTCCTTGGTGAAGTTAAACAACCTCTGGTCCAATGCCTCTGTTCCTTGTCTAAAGTCCTTGGCGAGGCCTTGGAATGGTCTTACATCTCAGCTTCAGTGCCAGTCTGATTCAATAGACCAAGCACTGGCTAAAGAGTTTTCTGTGATAAATCCTTGCACGGACCAAGCACGAAGTTATTTTTTTGTTGTTGTTGTATAGAGCTGTTTCCATAGGTTATCACATGATTTTCAATGTGAATATCCAAATCCTTTTGGAAAGTGCTTGGAAAGGGTAGTTCCATTACGTGCATATCATACATGTATATGATCTAGTAACCACTTTTAAAGAGATATCGAAGTGCTTAATGACTAGCTTTCGTTTTCCTCTTTTTGCGATAGTATTTTTACCTCTTTTCAAAATGCATCGTTTACGCAAAACATGGATAATGAATCAGTAACTTTCATAAATACATATCCATTTAAAAAAAACCTGAATGTTCCGTATTTTTCTAGAAATTACGATTGGTCTAAAGTCGATTTTAACAGTTGGACCGAGGTCGAAGCTTCCCCTTTGTATAACCAGATGATTTATAAAAACAAGGTCAAAATGAACAACAAACTGGTTAGTTCGATACACATACAAAAGTAGATCAGGGAAGGGTTGCTTTTTTCGGGTGTACTCTATGACATCAGCCGCACACAAGATAATGAATGAATTGGATAAAGCTGACAGTAAACAAAATACCAAACAAAACAAAACAAAAACGAGGAAATAAAATCCGTGAGAACGGTGATTGGAGAAAAGTTTACACGGTCAGAAACCCAGCTTCCCGCTATTTAAAGTGTCTTTTCCCGCATGCGCCGTGCGTCCTTGATTAACAGTGTCAATGTCGGGCAATAGTGCCCAGCTTGGCAAACGGAAGCCCGTCAAAGAAGTTGACAATGGCAGGAAGGGGTTAGTTTATGGATTCCAGTCTTTTTCATTTTCTTTATCTAGTTATTTGAGCATCTCAAGAAAGGCCAGAAGTTTAAGTTTTCAGTTTAAAACTTTATAATTGAGAAATATCAACAACAAAAAAAAGAAAAAAAAAAAAGAAAAAAAAAACAAGACCCGTTTAGGAAATAAAATATCGACGATTATGTTCGTCGGTAGTTGTTAATTCTATAGAGTCTATGTCTAATTGACTAAATGAAACGTAATCATAGCGCTTCACTAGCCCAACCCCAACATTAATAAATCTATAATTTTAAATATGACTTAGGACCTATGGGAACAGGGTAACGACCAAAATGTTTCATAAAACTTCATGACTTTTTGACGTTGGAGCAGTAGATAGGACCAAATGGACATTCATTTCGTCCGAGATCATTATTGACATGACTTTTTTTTAAAGGACTTTTATGATTCTTTTCTTAATGGCCCACATAATTGTGGAGCAAAGTATGAATCGCTTTGTAAGACGCTATACCAAATTACTATGTAGATTACATTTGATAATGAGATGAAATTTGAAAAATATTGTCCGTAAGCAATTATCGCATTCATAATTATGGCTGAATCCTATAGTCTTTATGATAGTTATCTATGTAAGCGCTGGTCTGGCAGCCAATTCAACCAAACAGGCATAAAAATTATCGAGAGTCTGCTTGCTTAGACTGCTCCAAAAGGTGGCCTAAAGTACATATTTGGGGATTGGCGGGAATGGGTGTTGTGGACACTGTCTGCAGACGATTGAAGGCCAGACGAGGGGAAATGCGCGCCAACCAGATAAACCTGAGGATCAAAATTACTTTCACTAAAACACCTGTATAATGTTCCAAAAATTTCTCAAAAATCGTTATTTTCTACAAGTACAATAATCGATTATAAAATAACATTATTGAGATAGTTTTTAAAAACCAACTTTTAGGTCATTCCACATATAGACTATTGTTCAGTCGTTTGGGGTACCTGTAAGAACACAGATTTATTAAAATTACAACGTAGCCAAAATAGATGTGCAAGATTAGTGCTCAAAACTGATTATACAACCTCCAAAGATACATTATTAGGCAAGCTTGACTGGCAAAGTGTTGATAACAGGATCCATTACCAATACAGCATTGCTTTTTTCAAAATACTAAAAGATCTAACCCCTTATTATTTCATTTCATTTCATTTCATTTATTTCCACTTCCAACAAATTAAATGCACAGTTTTACATCGTAATAGCAAATCAATGAAACTTTACAATTATTGGTTACAGTGTAAAACAGACATAGAAAAACATAAACTATAGGTTGGTCGCGGAGGGGACTGCTAAAAAGCTGGGCTTGTAGATTGCAGCCCCCTACAAAAGACTTTGCGTGTAAACGTTCCATCTATTACGTTACTCTTCATTCCAAACCCGTTTTTAACTCCAAAACCAAACTGAATTTTAAAAAGATCATTTTCTTACACTGCTCCCTCAATCTACGACAAATTGTCTGTGGAAATTAAAATCGTTACCTCACGTCAAAGCGTTAAATATCAAATCCGTTCGTTATCAATACATACACTCTGGTATCGCATGTTATTATGAAAGTTTCGTTTGTTTTGTTTTGTTTGCCTATGTTTGATTGTTTTATGTTGCTTGTACCAGTTGCTATTGTATATACTAAGTTTCATGTTATATTGTATCTGTATTTTAGCATTGTCCAGTTTTTTCTTTGTATGTACACAGGGCTCTTTTTTTTTTAAGCAGGCATTTAGGCTCTGAAAAAAATACCCTGTTTTTAAATAAAACGTAATAAATAAATAGATAGACAGATAAATAAATAAATAAACTCCCTTTGCGAAAATACTGTTGGTTTCCCTTCTATATGTATTATGGGTTGCTTTGAATCCCTCGATTTGCAATCATGGAATAAATTTGAAATCTGCCTTTTCCGAAAGAGTTCATTTTTAGTAAATCATATAATTTTCATTTTGTCAAATCGTTTCTTAATGTCATTGTTTTAAAGAGTTTCTATGATAAAATTCAAATTCGAAATTCAAATTCAAATTCGTATTTATTTCATTTCCAACAGAAAGAAAAGACAATGGCATTACAGATATTATTACAGAAAATATGAAAAATATATGTACAAATTCATTTTTTCTTGATAAGTGTATACAAGACAAAGTACACTGAACATATAAATAAATTATTATTATGAATTATTAAAAGAAATTCTTAATTTCTGAGGAAATGTGGGGGATCCACTAAAAAGCAGTGCTTGTAATTTGTGGATCCCCCAGGGAAAATAAAATTTCAAATTGTGCCTATGAAGAACAACAAACAAACACGAAACGACAAGGAAAAGGAAAACAGATAAAAGAAAAAGGAAAAGGAAAAAGGAAAGAGGAAAAAAAAAAAAAAAAAAAGGAGGGGGAAGGGGAAAGAACTCGTGGTATACTAGAACATTCTTGATATTTTGTGATTTTGGAATGCAATATTTCTTAATAATAAAAACAACAACAACACACACACACACATACACGCACACACACGAATGCGTGTTGAATTCGAGGGTAAAATCAAAACAACCCGTTTACCAATGAAATAAGAGTAATGAGGGGTTTGTTTCTTTCGGCTGCAGCCATCAAGACCGACAGCCCACGAGGCCGACATGTCGATCCTTCTGACAACATTTCCGAGGGTTTACCAGACCCACATTGTCGGCCTCGTGGGGTGTAGGTCTACTAGCATGTCCCGGTTTCTTTCGCCTGTCGAATCAGGAGACGTATTCCTTTTGAATTTTTTTGATTGATGTCAAAATTAGTAATATCTTAACGCTGAAAAGTTGTCAAAATTTGACAAATTGCCAAAAACATGTTTAATTGCTGAATGGGGAAGTTCTGGGAAAGGATGCCGACAATAGCTTTTTATGATGTCGTCGAACATTAATGTGAAGAACTGGGGTAATATCATGACAGATTATGTCAAAAGATAAAACAAACCACAAACTATTGTGCAGCGTTGTAGGATACGGCACCGGATGCAGGATCCGTGTTAGAATCCCTGTCAAGATACCATCGTGGCTCCATAGGAGGCGAGTTGGCTCAGTCGGTAAAGCGTCTGCCTGTCGAACCAAAGATCGTGGGTTCGAATCCGTCCTGGGCGGATGACTGAAGCCTGCGTTGTGTGTTAACGTGCCCCTCCCTTGTTTCATAGACGCAGGCTATGTTACAGTGGAAAACACTCCGTCCCTCGGACTGGACGTTAACTGGAGGCCCCGTGTAGAGGACAGTCACCACCTTTGCACGTTAAGAACCCACTGCACTATTCGAATGAGAGTAGGGGGAAACCCCGGTGTAGTCATGGTAGTGGTACACCTGCACATCCCAATCAAGTTATATCGGGAGGAGAGACCTAAGGGTTACAGTGACTCAGTTCGCTTTTCCCCTCCCAGGCACAGGTGACGCCAAATACAGAATAATAATAATAATAATAATAACCCATGTGCTGGGTTGGAAGGGGGGGGGGGGGCAAAGCCACCAAAGATAATTTATCCATGGACCCTTCCGCAGGGTAAATTTATGGTATATCATAGGATTGTATTGAGTCGGGCCATGGTGCGCACTGCCATCCATGTGCGACAGAATCGTCCCCAATTTGCATTATTTTTTTAAAGGGGGCACTTTCAGAATGCAGTATAGTGAAAATATATGACTTGGGTGTAAGGAATGTCTGGTTTATTTGTAACCGAAGCGAGTGAGCAAGGAAAAGTTTATCGTTAGGTCAGTAACTGCAACGTTATCAATTGAATTAAAATGAAAGTTTTGCTTTTAAAATGAGGGAATTTCTAAAGAAATACCGCTTTTCCCCCTGAGTTAAAGATCGTACGGACGTTTTGCAAATGAAACAACAAGTGAAAAACCAGTTAACAAAATCAAGAGTCATGGCCGTGGTGTATTTTTAAAAGTGGGGGGGGGGGGGGGGGTGAACATGCGAAAAAGCATAGCATCAAAAAGTGGGGCTAGCACCACCCCCCCCCCCCCTTCCGCCGCACATTAGATTGCACAACTGTGCATGTTGTTGGTGAGCGTAAAATGAGCAAGTGGGAGTGTTGATCCATTTTCATAATGGATAGCAAACGAATTGATCGGTAGCCTCCACTGCACTATTATTTTTTGCCAGTCGTTCCTATATCTCTCGAAACTTTCTACCTATTTATCGTACATGGTACTTGATTTGAGTTCTTTACCCGTACATTTTGAAATTGAAATTTGATTTTTTTTTTTTAAAGTAAAAGTGGAATAAATAAACTTCAAACTTCAAACATATAATAGGAAACAAACCATTCCACTAATTCGAATTTTCCCGACTTGTTTCATTTGCAGACTGTGATCTTCAACACTTGGGAAAATTTTCTCAGTTGATGAAAACTAATCTTCTCCATTTCCAATTTGCACTTGACTTCTTCAAAATTGTCACTTGCTCGGTGAAAACCTTTAATTGTATTAGGTGGAAACACCACCAGTGTACTTTTGCCACAATTTCCCATCCAGTGATAAAGTGCTTGTTGAATCGGAAACAATCGAGATAAATTGTAAAATCAGCTGGTTCATCCATTGTTTCAAAGAACACACTACCATAATATTTCCCTTATTTCATGTAGGTCAAACTCAAAATGCAATCTTCGGAACTATACGTATGTATATGATGTAACATACACCCACTTGATTTAGGAAAACTGTAGAGAAATTGTAAATCATGAATTTGTTAATGAAAATGAGTTTTGGCAAAGTGTCCTTTTAAAAAATAATTTACATACTTTTAGTTTAGAGCATAATTGATCAGATTATTTGATAATTATAAACGTAATCACCAACAATTCATTTTAGATAATGGGCTGAAATACAGCTTCTAGCAACGTTTTCATTCTTATTATTGAATATCTGAACAGACAGCTTTTTGATTTGTAAACTTTATTGGGTCTACCTGAAGTTATCAAAATACAGAACATATCAAATGAACGAATGAATTAACCTTACACAGACAGATGTATATTTGGTTATTAGAGACCATGAAATAGCAGAAAATGGCTAATGATTATTGTTCCATGAAGCTACATGTATATGCAATTATAAAACCATGTTTAATTTGACTAACAGATAGCGTGTGATTATTATTCTTTAAAGTTTAAGAAAGAAAATTGTCAAATAACTCTTTGCAACTGCAAATCTTGGAGGCAAGAAATTAATGTACAAACATTCTTGATACCTATAGAAAGATACGAGTTATATTGGCAATCACATTATCCATTATGAGTGTTAAATAGAGTAATCTTTGATATAGTAGGACAGTATAGGTAATAGGATGTTTCATGCAATATGGCGCCCTTGTCGGACAAACACAAATGACAGTGCCGTATGTAGAGAGAGTCTGACCAACTCGGTTTCAGTTGGGCACAACATGGCGTATATTCCTTTGTTACATGCTTGCCTAACAAAGCACCATGCCGCCATATTGTTACCCACTGGAGCAGAGTTGGCCATACTCTCTCTATATACGGCACTGACAAATGAATAAGAAAAAGAAACAAACCAAAAGAGTCTTTCATCGGACAAAGTACGCATATAACCTTTCACAATGAACATGGATACCACAGAAGTTTTATGATACATTTTCTGGCGACAATTGCTCCGCGGTCAATATCCAACAATTGCCGAATCCCAGCGGCATAACCAGGATTTTTTTAGTAGGGGGGGGGGCACTGGGGGTACCTCCTTTCTGTAGGGGGGCACAGGAGGCGGGATTGTAGTCATGTTTTGCCGGCCCCTCTCCGGCCCCTCCAGGGCCCCCGGCCCCCCACCACCCGACCCCCGCCCCTCCTCCCCCCCCCCCCCCATGGCTACGCCGGTGCCGAATTCTTAACTTAAACCCTGGACTAAACATGAACTACACCTAACCTTAACCCTATAAACATAACCTAAAACACAATAACGACCCTAACCCTATCCTGGACGATATAAAGGCAAGATGTTTTGTTTCAGTGATTCAGCATTTCGAGAAAAATCTCAGTCATTCTAAATTGTTGATCGTGTGAAGAAATCGTACCAAGAGGGTATTTTAACGGTAAAATATACAAATACTTGATCGAAAACACATAGGCTACAAAGAAAACACTCATAGAGATAGGCACATGGTCGTAGCGTGCGTTAGTTCTGCATGTTCTGCACGGGAGAGGCAAGGTTTACACAAGGTGGAAGAAAATGAAAGAGAGCGTAGCGATCGAGCGGACGGTGGTTTGGGAGGGAGTCGAATGACATTTTATACTTCTTCCTTTCTCTCTCCTTTTCTTCTCTTTTTTATTCTCTATCCCTGCCCCTCTCTCCCCCCGATTTAGGGAGGAAGGCGGGTGCCCCCCTGTTTATGACATCTGTGACTTTTGTGACCCGATGGATACCCCACTTTTTGTTTGGTCATCTGGTCATGTACAAACACTGAACATTTTCTTCATCTAATCCATCAACGAGAACACATTCGTTCGAAAGGCAAGATAAGATTACTAATGTATATATACGTATACAAATAGGACAATTTTGTTTGATTCTCTTAGAGTGATATTCTATCACTGCTGGAACTCATAATTACCTACAAATCTCTTGCAAAAACACAATTTCGATTGCCTTTCCCTGCTTTTTTAAATGAAATGTGAAGTAGAATTTTATTTGCATGTTATGACAAAGGGCAAGTCTAGGGCATTTGGCCATTTGATGTTCCTTAATATATTACCAAGTATTGTGGAGTTATAAACATATATTGACATCAAGTGTATCATTTTACTTCATATTTCACAGAGATCGCAGCTCTAGTATGGCTATTTGCTCAATACTATCGTCAGAAATGCTAATTATCTCAGATGTGATCCGTAACGCATGTGAAAAATAGCTTGGACTTGCCCAAATGACTTTAGATGCTTTAAACTCAGTCTCCATTCTCAAACGAAAATGCAAGTTAATTACGTCGGTTTATAATAAACCTGTTAGTATTTGCAAGCGCAATAGCCTTCAGTCGATCTCCTAATTAAACAAATTAATTACGCAAGATGGTGTATAATTAACACAGCCCATATAGATGACATGTTGTTTATTTTATTTCACACTATATGCCAGTGACGTACAAAGGTCATCCCTCACATTCTAACGGTCATGGTACAAAAAGGGACAATGATCAGACGAATAACGTAGATCCGAAACATAATGGCGATGACCTGTTTTCAGCTGCATATAATTAAACCAAACTACACTGTTTGAATATCTCTCCGAACTGTCGAATAGCATAGGAAAAGAAATGATATGAAAAGCTTTAGTAAAATTGCGGTTCGGTCAGCATTGTGCACGCCTGTAAAATAGCAACGGGCTGGAATATGCTTTATAGAGACATGGTGAATATTTTAAGCACTAGATACGTCCAGATTGTTTTAGATTTTTAAAAAAATGATAGTGTTATGACAAGTGCGTTATAAATTTTCATAATTCAACTGGTTTATGACAGGATCTTGCATCACTGATACATCAATATTGTATTATCATTTTCTCCAAAATGCTCTTGGATTTCTATTTCACCCAAATTTCAATAAGAAATCATAAATATTATGATATCAAACCAGAAAGACATCAATGAACCCTAAAGGACAACACATTACCACGGGTATCTAATGTCATCGAAGACTACCCAATCGTATCCTGTGATACTTAATTTCTTTCCTATGAGGATCATGGTCCATTGACTGTCATGGCTAACATGATTTTTTTTTTTTTTTAATTTCGGGGGGGGGGGGGTGATGTGAATTTAATCTTATTTCATCGATACTTTAACAGTTCATTATTTTGATGCCTGGCAAAATGCAGGTGACTGAGATCTGCATTTACCGAAGTAGAGCATAATATGCCATCTTGCAATTCCTGATGGATGTCAGTATTATGTATAAGCTGCCTATTAACTGCATTTTAACGATTCCCTGTTATAATTATGTTTGAAATACGATTTTAAAAAAAATTGAGTCAAGCAGCCGATTTACTATATGAGATATAAGAGTTTGTAGAATAATCCGCATCCACTGAAATATAGAAAATACAGAATTTGAACATTTCGAAGGTAAGTTTGCTGAGCTGTTACTTCTAAGTAGACGTAGCTTTTCTTCTCCCCGCCTCTTTATAATGTATTCATTTTTTGAGGGGAGGGGTTCATATAATTTCCCATGGGTCACCGACGAATACATTTACATACAATGCTCATTTTGAAGAAAAAAAATGCACCATGTAGTTTGATGATTATTACATTTTACTGAAATAATAAATTGAATTATGTTAGTTGGATATACGATACATATTTTACATTCAGAACTTCGCAAGGTCATTATGGGAAAGCGATGTCTTACGCGAAGTAATAATTTAATTTTGCTTCCAATTTGTTGCTCCATTGTTAAAATGAATTTTATCAAAGGACACATGTATACCCCGTCTTACTTTTTTGAATGAAAGAGATTAGTGTTTGCTGTTTTTGTGTCTGTTATCGTGTTCAAGCTTATTCAATAGACCTTTTTCACAAAGTTATTTAAATTTATGGATTTTTTTTTCTTCCTGGGGACCTAGTAACGAGGTATTCCATTAACCTGTTAATAATGAATGAACTACTATACTTGGAATCCACTTTCCATACATTACTTGTTGCTATGTCTGACAAGCCTCTGAAAAGCTTTCAGGTTGTCAAGAAGAACCTTTGTTTTAAAAGTATGCATAAAATTTGAATATATTTGTGAACAGACCTGTCTATTCCTCTTCTACGATTTTGGTCAGTTTTCTCTCACTCTCTCTCACTCCATATTATTTTCTCTTTTCTTGCCCCAAAAAGTTACAGTAAAAGAGTGACTGCAGATTTCCAAACAGATGATAGTTGGGTATATGTACAGAAAAATGCAACATGAGAAGAAGAAAAGAACTGAAGTTTTTTTTTCCCTTACTAAATCATAGAAATTACTAGAAACCATGCAAAAGGGAAGATAATTCTGAATTTGTATGGGTGAAAATAGGATCCACATAAAAAAAACAGAAATGCCTAGTCACTGTTGTAAATGCCTATAAATCCGAATTAGTGTGCAATATTGTGACTCAAAGTTGCTGTTACACCCATGAAAAAACGGGGTAACCTCCCTAGTCATAAGCACCGCTATTCATAAGGACCACTTATTCATAAGGACCGCTATCCATAACGCGTGACTAAATGAACAGCGGTTTTGTACGAATAGCGGTCCTTCTGAATAGCGAGCAAACCATAGACAAATTTCCTCGCTATTCATAAGGACATCCATTAATAAGGACCACTATTCATAACTACTCATAAGGACCGCTATACATTGCGCGTGTTAAATGAATAGCGGTTTTCTATGAATAGCGGTTCTTATGAATAGCGAGCGGACCCGGAAAAGACCACATGTCCAATGGTTATTGAATGCCCTAATATAGCCGCATGTTAAATTTGATTCACTACCTAACTACATTGCATAATCACAAAATAGTTCACTCCCTTAAAATATATATTTTAAACACAATGAGACATGTGATGTTTGAATTTCAGATCAAATAAAATACGCCCCATAACTCTGTTTGCACATGACATTTCTATATCACAGGGTCGGGATTTTAATTCAAGTATCCGTTATATGCACTTCTAATATACGGACTAGCTTATGGAGTTGACACACAAAACGACAAACAGATAAGGTTTGTGTATACAATGATTACAAGATTGAGGTAATGGGTACAAAGTGCGCGAAACGTCGACTTGCCAAATTTGAGAGAGAAAATATGGAAAGAACTTCTGGTTTCGAAGGTCGAGCAGTTATCATGCCCTATAGTTCTTTCTTGGAGAGGATGTAAAGTATATTTGATCGGTTTTCGTCATTTTTCTTTTATCAACTGTGCTAAATATCGAAAATATTTGCGACGACAATCGACTTCGTTATCAAAGTGAAGAAATATTGAAATAAAAAATGGATGGCCTATTCCAATATAGAGTAGATGAAGGGAAGAGGAAGGATAAAAGATAAATAAACTGACAGGGAGACAGAGAGAGACATAATATGAAGGAAAAAATGAAAGAGACAGAGAGAGAGAGAGAGAGAGAGAGAGAGAGAGAGAGAGGAAGGGAGGCTAAACATTTATGTGAAGAGTTATATTTGCAACTGAAACATTTTGTTCAACAACTGATCTTTCTTTTTCCCAAAATGAACAGTAGTTTGACAAAATATTGACTTAGTTGGGACAAGAATGCCAAATCTTGGTTTATCCAGCAACAGAAACACACCACTATAGAGTGTAGGCCGGCGTGTATAAAGTAGCACCCTCTATACTTCCAAAATTTATGTGTTTTTTTTTTTCTTTTCTTTATTTATATATTCTATTCTTTCTTGATGAAGGTGAGCAAATAGTGACCTGTGAAGTCCGAATTAAAGTACAAGTGCAGGAAAAAGAATAGATGCAACATTTCAAGTTCAGAGATAAGAGAGATGGCTGTGAGTCAACCATTGTTCTCTAAGGGTCTGAAAGATAAGAAATTTGACTGATAATTACGGTAAAGCGTGGCAAAGCACTTGCAATGTCATATGCATATGAAATTAAAGGTGGAATAGACCGCTTCGGTAATGTATTCAAATTTTATACATACCTTTCAAATAAAGGTTGTTCTTGACAACCTGAAAGCTTGCCCGAGGCTTACCGGACATAGCAACAAGTAATATGTATGCAAACTGGATTCCAAGCATTGAGGCTCATTTATAAAAAGCAGGTGAATGGAATAGCTCGTCACCGGGTGCTCAGAGAAGAAATGTGCATAGATTTGAATACATTACAGAACCGGTCTACTGAATACTTGTTTACTAATTTTATGCATGTTTCTTGAACAAAAGTTTCTCTTGACGACTCAAAAGCTTGTCAGATGCTTACCCGACATAGCAACAACTCATGTATGCAAAATGGATTCCATCCATAGATTTTCCATTATGCTATGCAGGTGCACTAAATAGTTGGTAACTATAAGGATTCTGCAGAGAAGCATGCATAAATTGATATACATTAGTAAACGGGTCTATTCTGGCGAGGATGGGTTAAGCCCGTCTCAAATGCACGAGGCTGAAGCGTCATTCGCTGACGTTAGGACCGCATCAGGCCAGGGACTTGTACGGTCTTTTGCGCATCATGAAAAAGGGACATCGTTTAACCCTTTAGAGACAATTGACCACATTTTGTGGTTTGGCTCAATAACTTTTGATTCAGATCTCTAAAAAATATACCAGATACATGAGTAGACAGAGCAAAAATTTCTGCAAAAACTGTGTCCATTTTTGCTGGATGACCATATACTGTTTGATGCCAAGAATTTAAAAAACGAGAATAATCTTTGAAATCCTTAAATTGGCAACACAATGAGAGGTTCAAAATCATTGTTTTTATTAAAATTGGCAATTTTTTGGAACTCTTTGACAGAGTTTGTAACCATGTATATCAATTTAAAAAATTTCACACCTTATTAGCACCTTGTAGCACTAAAAGAAAATATAATTGTTGCCAATTTGAAGAACAAAATATGATCAATTTAGCCCTTGAATAATTCCTGTCCTGAAAGGGTTAAACAGTGATCGCGGGTTATTTTTTTCTTCTTCACAGACTTCGATTACCGCAGGTGCTGACGCAATCGAAACGACGCCTCGTGTGAACTGGTCTTAATTAGAGTTGATCTAGTAGTCAGCTGCTCTCTCGGGTCTGCGCGAAGCGACCCAGGTTCGATCCTCAGTCGCGCGCGTCTTTCATCTGGTGACATTAAAGGTTGGTCCTCAAACGTGGGGAAAAAAATCAGATCACGGTCCTGTTTCATCAAACTTGTTATCAATAACACTTGCCTCATTTCTATGAACAAAATCGCTCTCAGCCAATCAGATTCAAGGATTTCAGTAGCTTATAACAGTTGTCGGTAAAAATCACCGACAAAACACTTGATGAAACGCTCCCCAGGGCCCTGTTTCATAAACCTTGCTATTGATAACAACTAAGTAACACAAATCTATGACAGATTTGCTCTCAGCCAATCAGATTCAAGGATTTCAGTAGCTTAGACTTGTTATTAATAACGAGTTTTATGAAATGTGGCCCTGATAAATACATCTGCAAACGCCAAATTACACTCAGACATGAACATAATTCTAACAAAACCAAAATGAATTTGAATTTGAACGAATGTGCAGAATTATTTTAAAAATTGATTTACGTCTGTGAATTTTCATATATTGCAGAAAATGTATGGGAGCAAGCTGAGTTTATACGGGGTGTCTAAAAAAAAATCCACGAGAAATTTGAAATATCTTAAAAAGTAATCAACCATCCTTATTGACATTTCGGAGGTAATATTTTAGTAGTATCACCTAAATTTCATGTTTATTTCACAAGGATCTGATACAAAACTCCAAAGTTATGATTACTGTTGTAAAGACATTTTAAACATTTCTTCGAAAGTTCCAAGGAGAGCGTGTTGAATATAGCATCAGTGCACAATAACCGTATACCTGTCGAAGTACAAGAGATACTACTTAAAAATTACCTATGAAATGTCATTGAGGGTAGTAGTTAAGTACCTTTTAAAATATTACTATACAAAATCTCGGGTGACACGACATTTGCTCCTGCGACATTTGCTCCTCCGTCTATATCTCGAAAGGTCAAAGGTTAAGGTCAAGGTCATGATTTGGTTTTATGTTAAGGACAATGTGAAGATTAGGATTAGGGTTAGGGTTAGGTTTAGGTTTAGGATTAACATGGCAAAGTTAGACCGGATCAATTGTCGCAGGAGCAAATGTCATGGAACCAAATCTCGATGGACTTTTTATGAGACACCCCGTATAACAGGCATGAACACTGGCGAATCCAGTTGGAGGGGGCGTGGGGCACGTGCCTCCGAATATTTAGATCTGATAGAATCGGAATGTAAAATATCTTAATTCATCCTTAGTTAGTAACTTAAGATTTGTCCTCATCTCCATGATAAGATGTGGTTCCGCATTTTGTTCTTGGCAACCGCTAAATGCGTTATCTCATAGTTCAGGGATTGCCATGTCTATTTTTGCGCAGCAAGTGCGGATTACAGATAGATTACTGCATTGTTTGAAATTGATAAAGATTTCGTTCTTGGCCGCCTTTCGGTGGTCCAACATAATGCTCCGGCGACAATTACTTTGGATTTTATTTAGTAAAAAAAAAATACAGGGTTAGGGTTAAGGTCGAAACTGGTTTCTCATTTCATTTGATTTGGTTTAAGATTAGGGTTAGATATGGTTTTTGGTCCAGGGTTGAAGTTAAGAATTTGGTGAGTGTAGGGTATTGACCACGCAGCAATAATATTGTCGCTGGAGTATAAGTCGTACAAAACCAAGGACTTTTATCACAGTTCTGTGATATCTCCCTGGTACAACACGCCTTGTGTCGATTCACAAGGCATAATAATTATTCATCAAAAATTGCGAGATCCAATTGTGAGTTCGGGGATGCAAAAGCAGGGCTTGCGAAGTTGGGAGGAGGAGAGGAGAGTGCCCAGGAGGGTTCGATCACCCCACTTTCCTTCAATTTGCTGATATTTCGTCTGCTGAGAAACAGGGAAGTTTTCGTGTTTTGCATTGTGCTCGATGGCATTCGAGTATTAGCTCATTCACTAGCATACCCAAGGGGGGGGGGGGCAGGGGGGCAGACTACCCCCTGACAACTTTTGACCCCCCCAAAAAAAAAAAAAAAAAATTATCGGGCAGTGACGGCCCCTTTTTTTTTTTTTTTTTTTTTTGCTTGTCAGAGAATTATGGAGGGAAACATTTGATAACCACCCTCCCACTGAGCGACTTTTTTGAGGGCTGACGAAAAAAAAAATTGTCGCCACCCCCCCCCCCCCTCCCCCCCCCCCCCCCCAACTGAGCGAGTTTTGGAGGGCTGGCGAGATACGGGTGTCCCTCCTAGCAGAATTTGAAATTGACAAAAATTACCCCCCTTGTGAAAAATCTCGGCTACGCCACTGAGCTCATTCCTGTTTACAATGACATGATTTTTACGTCATTTCATAACCACAAAAGACACATAAGTGTATAAAAAAAGTAAATCAAATCAAAATCAGTTTTTAAATACATGAAGGAACGGAGAATACAAACTCTGAGTAACATGGTTCTCTATTCGTCAATAAACAGATACATATTTCTGTCTTAACCCCCCCCCCAAAAAAAAAAAAGATAGCAAAAAACGTCAAGTATTTGGTCTCATGATAAATCATGTTTTTAATTGAACTGACGCCTGTGAGGACATAATGTAGGAAGACAATGTATTGACAGTCTGCAAGGTCAGAGCAAATAACACAAAGAACTGTAAATATATATTTTTGAACATAACAATGATCTGTCAGGCACTAAAAAATGGAGAAAAAAACCAAAAAAACTTACACGTTATGCATGCGTGCAGTGCACGTGTATTGGATCTCTTATTGAAATGTTTGCAGTATGTTCCCTTTTGTCAATTTACAACTCCTCCCATTATGCCTATCACCTCCCCCGTTTTGAGCAAATCTAATATCATATATTCTTTATTTAAAAAAATAAAAAATAAAAAATTGTGTGTTCGAAGCAGTACATGCAGCGTCGAGGAAACGGGATTTGTTGCACAGGGCCAAGTAGCCCCCACCCCATTGAAATTTACAAATAAAAATAAAGCTTTTAAAGAAGGAAGGAGAAGAGAAAAACAAAACAAATAATCAGAGAAAATAAAAATCAAAGGAACAAAAAAATGCGTCGTTAGAAAGCAGGATATATATATATAGAGGAGAAGTGATGAATTTTTAATTTGCATCTAACAATATTCCCGAGCGTTTTTTTTTTTTTATAATGTCGTATTTGATTTCTAATTCCTCTGAAAGGCATAGTTTATTTCCATTTCTATTAACTTATGTCAATTCACGCATTTTATAATTCAAACTATAACAATATGACAGACAATTGAACAAAGTATAGATAACAAATTCATTTTCAGATTAGGGGGAATCAAGGAATTGCATCACGGGGTTACGTTTTTTTTTTTTTTTTTTTTTTTTGCCTTGTCGAGGATTTTTTTTATTTAATTAGAAAACATTTTCATGTTCGATAACTGTTTTTTTGTCGTGGAGAATTTAGATCCTCCACCCTTCTTTTTTTTTTTTTTTTTTTTACAAAATCCCTTATCCGCTCCTGGTCATTTTAAGAAACAAAATCTCCCTACCACTTAGGAATGGGAAGGATCATGTAGAGGTGCTGGTAGTTATCATCATCACAACCTGTAAAACGAATGATCCATGCAACCAAACAATAATTTCAAATCATATTCCAGTGGCAGATCCAGGATTCTTTGGCCTGGGCGGGGGGGGGGGGGGGGGGGGGGGGGGGGGGGGGGGGGGGGGGGGAGGGGGGGGGGGGGGGGGGGGAGGGGGGGGGGTGTGAGGAGTCTGAAGAAGTGTAAGAATTTCACTTTTTCAGGGTTTGGCGCCGTGTCCCCCCCCCCCCCCCCCAATCTGGATCATGAACTAAAATTCGATTCGAAGAAAGCTGGTATTCATGCCGCCATGCATGCACAGACTATCTGCGATCAAAGGACATAGCTTAAGGAAAATAATAATGAAAGCAGATATCATTCCAATGTACTGCCCCCCCCCCCGGCCCCCGTCCCCATCAGGCATCTTCGTGGCATTGTTCTCAAAACAATATGATTACTGTAAAACCGAAACTAATTCTCGTGACTGAAGAAAAGGAAAAAATATCATCATATTAAATAGTTATAGTTCTAATTATTATTCATAAAAGGCAATTTTATGAAGTTACACGAAGTAGAAAATTGAATAAAACGAAATGAATAATATCGTGTAAAGAATGGCATGTTTGATTTCATTAGATTTGATTTGTCTCCACGATCCGTTTATAATTATCTATGTCAAGGTACATAAATCAATTAGCATATTAGAAAGAACACTACAATTACAGAAGCAAATAATTCATACTCTATGAATGTAGGGAAACTTGTTAAAAGCTAAAAGGATTACCGATCTCTATATTTCAGAGAGAAATAATGAAAGTGTAGTTTCCGACTATAAAACGAAATGTAGTGAGAACCAGGTGTTAACTATTTTGCACTTTATAATTCAATGAAAATATAAGGCCTTATCATTGTAAAAAAAATTATATTATTGAATTTGAATAAAGTAACACGAAGAGTTTATCACAATTCCCCCCCCCCCCCCCGAGTGTTAATTTTCGAGAAAAAAAAATGGGGAACCAATTCAAGCTTTAATGAAATATATTTCTTTGTATCGGGGAGTATATTGATACACAATGTCTAGTTGTTGTTCGCCGTTTGGCACTGTAAAAAAGTGACCAGTCACAGAAGATTGCGTGTTTACAAAGCCTTGTTCGCACGTCCTGGGTCCAAAGGCCAGAATTGTTTGTGTGAAAAAATGAAAGCAAAATATCAAAATATCCTTTACACCCCCCCCCCCCCCCCCCCCGTCATCGGATATCTTCGAGGGATTTCATTATAGGCCCTACATATTGTTTGTAACAGGATGATTGTTAAAAAACAGAAAGTAGACCTCGTGACTCAAGAATATTGGAAAGGAGAAAACAAAAGTTATCAAATTGTGTGAAGGCCTGCTTGCATCTGTAATGCTATCATTGGGTGCTATAATATGCTAAGTATATTCTGCATGTAGGTTGAGTGTTTCAGTTCTTATCTTTTATTTATCTTTATATTTTGTGCGTGTGTAATTTAGCCAGGTATTATTTCAGTGCATGGTAGCCCGCACATTATTCTCTCTCCCTCTTTCTCTTTTATCGAAATAATGTATAAACACGACGAGTAGCTTATACTCCGAGAGAGAAAACGTCAACAAAAACGACCTCGAAGCAGTACGCATTTTTCCAGCTTCCTTGCTCAAGATGAAAACCTTAGCGACAGCAGAGAGAAGCCCTTTAATTTTAGGGCAGGCCTGGATGGCTCTTTGGTATCGAGCTCCATGATTGGCTGAGTAGGGGCGCGTGACCTCATACGTCATAATAACCCTGATTAGTTATGCGCGATTGTGTGTGAGTGTTTATGAAGGCGTTGACAATCGTCGAAACAGCTGATAGCCCAGCTGATCTTTCGGTCGTATTGCACAATGCACACACTTACAGCGAAGATTGCCCCGAGAAGTCAGGCGCCGGATCGCCTCTAAGAAACCGTATTTTCTTTGTGCACCAGCTTAGAGATTTGGATTTTTTAATCTCACCAACATCTTCTCATTTTTCAGAGCTGAACCCAAACCCTTGAGATTCTCTTTTGGAATAAGTGCCGATGTTTTCCGAGAGTTGCATCAGCCGATTCGTGATTTTCTCTAACAGGCAAGCACAAACGAACAGAAAATGTGTTGCTGTTTGAAAAATTCGTGGGGATGGTTGGTCACTTTTGCCACCTTTCTCCTCATATTGCCCGTAACGGGTATCCTAAGCAGTTTTGGAGTCATCTTTGTGAAATTACAGGCCGAATATGAAATATCCGACTTTGCGTTAGGTAAGTGAAATCAGATAATGAGATATCAACAATCATGCTATAACATCGTATTGCATAGTGGAATGGAAATTTAACTATATATCTATTCCAACTACTATACGATCAATTATTCTAGTTTTGCATGACTGGACGCATATGAAAACATAATTCTAGAATTCTCCGCAGCCGTGGACTGGCTATTTAATAATAATATCATTTAACAATACCTGAATATTCTTTTGTAGAATTGCCCCAACACGTTCTATTGTCGCAATGCGTGCGATTTCATCATCCGCTATAATGTAATGCATAATGCATTGCGCATGTGTTGGGATGCGATGAACATTAATTCGATGTGAAATGAAAACCGACTTCATTGTGCAGGGCATGATATTATTTAGAACTGCAATGTATTATTCATGAGATAATTTTACTCTCCCTGGATCGAGGGCATAGTGCTAATGAGACAGGTTGGATATCATTTGTTATGATAATTATGGGTATTATGGACTTACGATGGAGGAGGTCGGGTGGTATATGTGGTGATGATGATGTGGTGATAATGATGATGATAATTATGGTGATGATGATGATATGATGATGATGATGAAAGAGATAATAGAGATTATTTGTGAAGGATATAGGCCTATACACTGTCTGGTATTTTCTGAATATGATGAATAAACCACAAAATGATATCAATATAGGGCCGCTAGGGTCTTAATAATGTCCATTTCTAACACGACAGGACAGGGTAATACAAGATCCTTAAAGTACATTATTTTATTAGATTGTATTTTATTTTATTTTTTTGGTCAAGTATGAATGTATTAAATTAAAACATGACAATGGAAAAATAAATTCACAGAATAACCTAAAAAATGGCGCTGATTAGGCGTCACTTGTCATGATATTTCCATCTACAGATGACAATGTTATTATCTTCATTTCATTTCATCACTAGTTCACGGTCAAATCCTCCTTCAATCTGACAGTGACACGGCAGTCAACCTTCAAAGTGCATCAAAGCAATAATATGCATTCTATCAAAGAAATTCTAGAATATGATATCATTACTGTCTGGTCCTGAATTTGTACTTTCAATATATAGGTTCATAGCGTGGACGAAAAACAAGCTCCATTTCTAGTTAAATTGGAAACAAAATTAAATATAAAATTTCTTAGTCATTCATCAAGTGCATGGCTGTGCGATGCGTGTGCAATGGCTGTGCGATGCGTGTGCAAACCAAAAGTCTACCCTGTAGAGATAGTGTATAGGCCTATACAGATAGTGATGATAGTGAAACCAAACATAGTGTTCTAGATTATTACTTCTGTTAATCCTACTGTCAAATATTCGACGATTTCTATCTTACGATCATCGTTACGAGAGGATAAAGGGCAAGTCCCCTAAGATTGTCTGGGATGGACCCTTCGATTCAAATTCTGACGTATAGTTGGTCCCGAAAGTTTACAACACCTGGCACCCCCCCCCCCCCCCCCCCGTTTTCCTCGTATTTTCACAACTTCATTCATCCCTGCCAACTTTTCTTCCCATGAGGATAGACAAGTTGTGTCTCTACTTGATAATGCACGTCAAATAAATTCACCCCGGGACATTATTATATATGATTTGTAATAGTTGTAAAAATGTGAGGAAAACTGTTTTTTCTACCAGGTGTTTGTAGTTTTTTTCCCCCAAATGTATATACCTGCACCAATAACCACTTGTTCAGATTACACCTGCCTCCTACTGCATAAATACCAGGAAGTGGTTTTGCCAAGCTTTTATTTGCGCAAAATGAGCTTTCAAAAGATTTATCATTCGTTGCTTGTTGAAAAAAAAAGAGGTTTCTAATGGCCACAGAAATTCAAGAAAGGAGTGTTGCAATAATTATGTATCTCTGTGATTGCAAAATGATTCATTCATAACTGACAAACAATAAAATGAAATGGGGTATTTTTTTTCTATCTGTTATTTAATTGAAAAGTATAAACCCTCTACATTACCCTCCCACACAGTTATGTGATTTAATGTAGAAAATGAACAGTGAAAAATATCGCAAGCTCTGAAATGAACGTCTGATGTGACAATGCAGTATTTTGAACTTCCAAAGGTTGACCACAAAACATAATTTCCAAGCTCGAAACAAGCTTTATTGTTGTCCTTTGTTAAAAACTAAGCTAAACATTATGACCCTGCAAACAGATTAATATTCAGTTTTATATGCCTCCGCCCACCGCAGGTGGTGCCGGAGTTATAATGTGAATATAAATCAGTATATTTATATGAAAATGTGTTGTTCCATTCGGTTACTAACTGAATATTTGACATCGCTCTGCATCATCTTTCTCTACCACTTTCTTTACTCCAACCCCCACCACACCCTCTGAGTACCCCTATTCATGTTCATTCAAGAAAACAACGGTCCTTATACCATTGTCCAAAGTCACCACCCCGATGGCTTCAACGAAAGTTCATTATCTGTTTTGTCCAGATAGGCTATTGTTCCCCGATCCTTCAAAAGTAATCTACAATATGCGCCGACGCTCCGTAAAGTACAGAGATTACTCCCCAAATAAAATCCCATTGAGATGCTGCTATTCTTATGTAAAGAGAGCACCTAATCATCAAGGAAAAGCCGCGGAAGACCATCCTGTGAAGTGGGCTTACTATTGACAGTGACTCCAAGCTCAAATCTTTAATCTAGAGATCTTTTTTTACTAGTTTTAATTACTAACTGGAGAGACAGGCCTACTCTCATGATACTTTCTCCCACTTTGTGCAAATTTACTTTTTCTTAAAACAAGAATTTGATAAGTAGTAGTATTAGCTTTAGTAGTAATAGTATTAGTATATAGTATTAGTAGTATAGTAAAGTACATGTCATAGTTGTAGTAGTAGTAGTAGTAGTAGTAGTAGCAGCAGCAGCAGTAGTAGTAGTAGTAGTAGTAGTAGTAGCAGCAGCAGCAGTAGTAGTAGTAGTAGTAGTAGTAGTAGTAGTAGTAGTAGTAGTAGTAGTAGTAGACTAGTACATGCACGGACATCGAACAGAATTTTAGGTATGTACAAAGCAAAGTAAAGTATTAAAAAAACCCCATCTTTTTCCTTTTTTCTAAAACAGCCTCTGTAGATTTAAAACAAAAATTCTCTTTCTTTAGTCCTAAATATGATGAATCGTTTTTTGGCACTTGATTCCATACATGTACTGTGGCATTTATTACTTAATTGAGTAAATTGGGCAGACGTACAAGTATCGAAATGTATCTTTTCATGTTATTCCATCATTATGTTTCCTGAAGAAAAAAAAAAAAAATCGATCAAGATATTTTATGTCGTAAATCTTACCACAGTTGAAAAATATCCATATTCGACTTTGGTTAATGGAGTAAATTGTGGTTGACCGGCGCTGACCGGTTACAGGTGCTACGATTCGAAAGAATGAGTCACCGCAACAAGATAAAGTAGTTAGAAAATTGCGACATTTCTACTTATCATTTAACATCCGTCTCATCATTCTGATAAAGGCCTATAAGGTTGAGTAACATGTACTATCAATATATTTCCTTTTCTCTGCTGTCGATGAATAGATTGAAGACTGAATAAATATTCAAAGGGAATGCTGACTTCTGTTAAAAGTGACAAATAATTTGTTACCTTTTTTTGTTCTTTTGTTTTTTTTATTCCCATGCGGAAAAATTACTAGAAAGAAGAAATTTCACATCAAAAAGGATTGTTCTTCAAATGCTCTCATTTTCAAAAGTTTGATAAGAAATATTTTAAAACTTTGAACCAAGATCCAATGTTTGTGTAGTCCTGAGCTATATGTGTTTAGTATTTTTCACTACTTGTGAATTTTAGCAAATTTAATAAATTTTATGAAATTTTGATTATTCGAAACGGACCGAAACCTAACAATACACGACTATTTCTGTTTACAACATAGTCAAAAGAAAAGCATCTAGACAGTTTTTTTTTCTCCGCAGTGAAATTTCATAAAAAGTACAAAACATTATCTTTTTTTTTAACGTACTAGTTACTGCTTTAAACTCTTTGAGTTCGCTTCTTGAATAGATTTTTACAACTGCTTGTGAAGATACTTTATTATCCCCACACTTTACTTCATTTTCAAAACCAATTTTGACGCAAAATCGCTAATTTGATTACTCACATCAAAGTGCATTCAACATGTAAATGTTACGTAATACCGAAGATCATAACTCGGTCTTATCCCATGCTTTTAGTGTTGTCGGATTGACGAAATGAAGTGCTGAAAAGCAAGAGAGAAAGTACATCATTTTGGTGATGAATTTATTCGTAATCAAAATAATAGGTCTTATTTTAGAATTAGTTTGGCACAACAGCGCAAAAAATAAAACACTTACAGAAACGAAACATTCTTAATCACACCTTTAAAAAAAACGAGGAGATCGAGATACCTTTCATCTTTGATGTATGAAGTATTCCGTCAGATTGAAAATAGGGTCTATATAACCATTAACTTTGTGGTGGATGTAAAATGTTTACCCAAAGACAGGAATTATTCCAGGAGTTGTAAGACGACCCTTTGAGAATGTGACAAGACTTCCTTCCGTTGAGATTATCACACGTTTTGTTTATCAATTACACTCTTTGTAAGATAAATTATTCGTAAACATGTTTCTGAAGTTTGGTACTGGTATATTCATTGTCCCGACCTTTCTCCATTTCAGCAACTTCCATTGTTCGGATCACAATGGAGTTGAGTAATTAGTCTCCCTTCTAGACAAGAAGAACTCCCATCTCTCAGTGCCTTCCAGTGATACTTGAAAAAGATGGCTAAATAAGCGGTGGCTCGAGGGTTTGCGATTTTGTTTTGGGTTACGTTAGGGTTAGGGTTAGGTAGAGGTATGTCATGTATGGTGTGCTTGGTCCAGGGATAAAGTTAGGAATTCGGCTAGTGTGTTTATTTACTTATTTATTTATTATTCATTTGGCAACATACATCAAGATGAAACACAATATTCGTACATAAAAGAAAAATAATTGATTGAAAATACTGGCTACGTCAGCTAGGCTGCCTGGATCGGGTCCGCTCGCTATTCATAAGAATCGCTATTCATAGAAAACCTCTATTCATTTAACAGGCGCTATGAATAGCAGTCTTTATGAGTAGTTATGAATAGTGGTCCTTATGAATGGATGTCCTTATGGATAGCGAGGAAATTTGTCTATGGTTTGCTCGCTATTCAGAAGGACCGCTATTCGTACAAAACCGCTATTCATTTAGTCACGCGTTATGGATAGCGGTCCTTATGAATAAGTGGTCCTACTGAATAGCGGTCCTTATGAATAGCGAGGTTACCCCGCCTGGGTATGGAAAGGGCTAACTTAATAACCATGACCCGTAGGTCTTCCTCCCCGACCAAGCTAGCGCAACCAGGGAAGAAATATTGAAGAAAATACATGCTAGATATATGAAACAACATTTAAAAAAAAATGAAATAAGAATATGAATATGAATCTTGTATCTCAACTTGCCGTTCAATAAAGTACGCAGATAAATTACACAGTACACTATAGTGTATGGAGTTCCACAGTCAGAAACACAAAATAAATGAATAAGTGAATGAAATAAATAAACCAAAAAGTTAATTTTTAGAAATGGATTAAGAGCACTGAAATACTCTTTGAAGCCAGACTATATAATGAGTTTTTGAAGCGAAAAGCTCAGGGAAGTGGCTTTGGATTACTTTCTTTATTGTTTGTCCATTGTTATGTACGGAACAAACAAGTATATAATACCGCCTTATGTCGTTATTCATTTCTTGTATGACAGACATACACCAAAAGTATTCGAATTACTCTTTTGTACAAAGTCCTCTCCGTCTTGTGTTAAAGAAGTTGGAAATCGGGCCTAATCTGTGTTCAAATCAAAAGTTATTCTAAATTTTCGGCGCCATCTTATACATCAATCCCGTTTTATTATTTCTATAGGCCCTATACACTGCTGTACTGGGTAAAAATTGCTCAACATCAGGGTAAGTATGTGTCTGACCAAATTTGGGGCAATTTTTTTGCCCAATAAACATCTCCATTTACTGCATTTTGAGCCAAAATGATCCGAGTTTGGGCAAATAGTTGGCCCAAAGTTGGTCGGACACAGTCATATAGTTCCTTCAAGATGGGCAATTTTTTTTTTTTTTTTTTGTTTAACAGTGTTTTAAATTAGGTCGTAAATGCATCCCCGTACTTTCGCATGCGGCGAGGTTTGAACATATCACCCACTGAATTGACTCCATGCAGGATGAAACGCTGCTCCATGTGAAACACATGTGGTTTCACGTGCTCTATAATGATGTCAGAACATACCTCATTCGCCCTCCCGCATTGTTGATGACTATCATTATCATGGTAATAGGTTGTAAAATGGGACACATTTATTGGTCCAAAGTTTAAGGACACTCTGTAGAGGAGGCTGCTTATTTGGACACGGGCAATCAATTATCCATCTCCCTATTGTATTTTTGTCCGAGAATCGAGGTTATCTAAATCTCATCTTTAATTGGGTTGCATTTCCAGATTAGCCATGAACTTATTCATAAACAAACTTGTACCTGTGATCGGGCGAGAAACAATTGATAAGGGAGAAACTGTCGACTCTTCGCTTAGATAAAAGGGTATTGTTTAAAAAAGTTAACACACTATGAGTATTTATGAAATGGAGTTTGGAATCACTTTTTTCGAACCATGCACCAAAACGATTAGAATTACATTATGTAACGTCACATGACTGATTTTGTTTTCTCTTTTTAAATATCTTTTCCCCATCTCTGTATGTTCCGGGCCCAACGTGATATAGAGCATTAATATTTCCATAATAAATTTTACTTATTAATCAGAATTGTTGATAAGGTTAGCGTTGTATTCTCTCTTAGTGTTGCGATCGTGCTAGCATGCTTTATCATTAAACTATTACAATGATCACATCATGTTAAGATAACAATATTGACTCTGTGGTGTTATCAAGAGAAGCTTGGAAAACATTTATGATTTCAAATCCAAATTATTGACACAAGTGACAAAGCAATGTTGGAGCCATGAAAATATTTGATCTGCTGATATGGGAATACATGTATACCTGTAGGTGGAGCATTCATGTTTGATAAGCTCAAGATGAATGACAATTTAAACGGAAGGAGAATTGATACGACACGTTGTTTGTATGGAAAGCAAAGTTTTGGAAATTTGCCTGAAACCATGATTATTTCCCCCTATTTTTAAAATAGAACGCACTAAATATTGTAGTGGATACTTTTAAGATGGCTCAAAAATAATGAAATTGGGTCTGTATGGAAGACATACAGTCCTACAGAGAATCAGCGAGACTTTATCTGTTTTTATCATGACAAATAAATCAAATAACATGTATTTAACAAACAAATAACATGTAAATTACGTTTTATATTCACAAGTCATGACAGAGCTAGGTGTGATGAGTAGAATATGGTTTTATCATAGGTCCATGGTTTTATATGGCACTGTGTTTTATAATTCTTGCATTTTTTCTGCACGCTATACAATAATTATAATAATGTATTTATATAGCGCATTTTCCATATATATATATATGTTCAAATGCGCTTTACAATGTTATTAACGAAATAAGTGAGTTTTGAGAAGCTTTTTGAAGACATCCAGAGATTGTTGGTTACGGACAACTGTTAAAAGCTTGTGTCTATCAATGCTCATGATACTAGGGCATTGGAAATGAAATAACCAAGGTAAGGTAAGAAAACGACCACAAAAAATAGCTTAAAGTTTAACCCTTTTGAGACAATTGACGACATTTTGTGGTTTGGCCCAATAACTTTTGATTCAGAGCTCTAAAAGATATACCAGATGCATGAGTAGAAAGAGCAAAAATTTCTACACACACTATGTCCATTTTTGTTTCATGACCATATTGCATTTGATGCCAGGAATTTTAAAAACAAGAATAAGTTTTAAAATCCTTAAATTGGCAACATATTGAGAGGTTCAAAATCATTGTTTTTCATCAAAAATTGGCAATTTTTCAACTTTTCAACAGAATTCTTAACCATATATGTTGTTTTCAAAAACATCACACCTTATTAGAACCATGTAGCACTATAACAAAAATATTATTGTTGCCAATTTGAAGAACAAAATGTGATCAATTTAGCCCTCAAATAATTCCTGTCCTGAAAGGGTTAATAAGTAGCTGGCCTCCTTGTGAGATTGTTTATCCCTACTTTAATATCCGTCAGTCTCGAAGTTCGTGTAAAATCTATATTCGGATTTACGACATGTTGTTTTCATCATGTGACCGATCGAAATACGACACTTAAGTGTCATTCAATCCTTCATATTTCTTTTTCATGTACAGTCCCAGCCTTATGCCCTTCAAAACATGTCAATTTTGGAATAGTTTATAGCCCTAGCCTGACTCTTTGTGACCCGTGCACCCACGAGGCTACGAGTCATGTTTCAGTTTTACCAAGGAGTTATCACAGAACTCCTTGGTTTTACCCAAATACAAGACACTTTCGATATGCCGTTGGTCTCTTCACGCCATCGTCTACAACAGTATTCATCCATTGAGGCTATGTATTACCACATTACTTGGGAAAATAAAACGTTTGCCTTTGACCCTATAATTATTTTAATTGTTGATACCTACAATATTCATTTAATGGTGCTATAAGTGTAGAATAAAACATTTTTTTTTTGAAATGTGAAGTAATTATATGATAGACACAATATTCTATGTAAACGGTGTTTTAGTCGATTAATCCACTGTAGTCATTATCGTCCTGCGTATGGACAATTATAAGACTGTCGAGAAGGACCCTTTAAAAGTATAAACTTCTACCATCATAACCATACAGCCCTTATTGTATCGTTTGAAATAGTTGATCTAAATAATATTGTGCCCATTCCAATTTCCGCGTAGTATCAGGAGGTGATTGTACTTTTCAATTTATTGATAATTAATCTAGTTTACCGATGCTGAGAAACTTTACGGAAATCACTCTCTCGAAATGTGTTACTGGGGGGGGGGGGGGGGGGGGGGGGGGGGCTGGTGTAAGTGTGTGTGTGTGGGGGGGGGGGGGTTAAAACATAGATCGGATAGAGTTCATGGCTAGGCTGATAGCCTAACCGGATCTGGATTAGATCCGTATGATATAATATGCAATGCGCTCTACTGGAAAAAAATGGATTTGACTTTAAAAAAAAAAAATATATTCTGCCTTGTTCCCTCACTGCCCCTATAATCGATAAACACCTGTCAAAATAGGCAACACAGCTTCCTTTTTTTTTTTTTTTTTCCTTTTGTGGTTTTTCTGTCCTTCAACTCCACCGTAAATGGGTTTGTAAAAGTGATGGTTTTAAAGATTGATTTATTTTGCAAGGTGTGTTCATCGGTTTACGTGTATTTTCTTTTGCGGGACATGACGTCATTTGAATAGCTACATTATTATTAGCTGAGCATTTTTTTTTCGGAATGTATCCATTTGAATGCTTTCTATTTTTTAGCTCGTTTCATGTACATCACGTCGAGGTACCAGAATGGCTGACGACAGACTATCCCCAACTTGTCATGATTCTCTCCATTTCATTTCTTTTCTTTTCTTTTTTTTTCTTTTTTTGTTTTGTTCATATTTATTAAGCAATGTATCTAAATAGATTTGAATTTCAAGTTTTATGAAAAAATGGAAAACAGAATGTGATTTGTGTGACATAAAGAACAAAATAACGTGACATGTCTGTCTGAGGCTTGTTTGACCTAGCAGTTACTTAAACTGGAAGTGGAAGAAATAACTCCTCACACTGGAGAAGAGAAACGTGGGCCATGTCACGATAATGGCCAAGTTCCTTAGCAGTTGACATAATTGGCACTAGGAAATCCGAGTGTGATGAATAATTAGCTGATTAGGATTTACACTATGACAAATGCTACGTTCAGCTGATGCGTAACAGTGCCAATCAACCTGTTGTACTTTAGGCTTTTTGGTTTACGCGAGCAAAGTGCAAATGACCTGTTACCTATTTTCCCGGCCAAGAGTGCAGTACACTCCAAATATGCCAAATGAAACTTACCTCTAGACTTGAGGATAAAGTTGAGTACTGGTCATGCGATTGCATTGTGAAAGAAACTGTCTAGAAGACGTCGGGAAAGGTTGATTAAGTGATACATACGAATTGTTGGGTATTATGAGGTTTTTGAATCATCATGATTATAACAAAATCTAACGCAGTCTGCGGCTGCAAAGCACCCACATTTAAATGCTCTATTCATTGGTATATGGGACTAATATTTATGTGGTATCAGTATTAATTCCAAATGTTCATCTCTATCAAGTTGTATTTAGAGTGTGGGGCTTCTGACGAGCAATCCATGTAAGGCGCCTTTTTTCTGTCATACTCTTAAAAACTGACGTAAAAAGGGGAATAAGAAAGCTCACAATTTATTTTCACGTTTACCAGGTCAGCATTGACTATTAAATCCTTATAATTTTCAACAGAACCTTCGGGTTTTAGACATCAACAAGTCACAAGTGCTTGGAAATATCCTGGAAGATACAGAGCTGCTTCGGGTATTTTAGAGACGACATGTATTTTAGAGACGTCAAATGATATCGTTGTGACTTCTGCCATCACTATAGCCCTTGAAATACAGACTATCATCATGATAAACAATTGTGGATTGTCTGCTTCCGGTTTCCCGCTCTAAAATTTTCCCCAATAAATCCACTATGGTACACAGAGAGGGGTGATCGCCTTTGTGAAAGTACAACAGAGTTGAATCAAAAAGCAACCAATACTCTTTTCAGTAGGTCCATGGTTGAATTCAAATGTAATTCTGATACCGAGACCAGGGCCCAGTTTCATAAAATTTGTTATCAGTAACAACTGCTACATTTCTATGACAAATTAGGTCTCAGCCAATCAGATGCAAGGATTTCAGTAGCTTATAACAGTTATTGCAACTTGTCACTGATGACAAGTTTTATGAAACAGGGCCAAGATATCAATCGAGAAATATCCAGTAGTAACATAATTATTCAGGGATGAATCAAGGAGTCTGTGATAATGCTGAAAATTTCCGTCAAACAACAAAATGACGAAGAAGAAAAAAATAGTGTATTAAAGATAAGATTTGCTTTTTTAAAGGGGGTGCACTAATTGATAATGAATGGATGATAGTAGGTATGCACAAGTTATGTTACGTGATAATCTCTAGTTGGAGAAAGAATAATGAAAATAGACCAACAAATATTATTATGTAGGCCATAGATACTATTTGTGCACAAATCAAGGAGTTATCACAAACTCCTTGCACAAATTGAGCTACATCGCTGCAGTATATCAGCTTTATAGGTAATGATGTAATCAGTGTTTATTTTGTAAGGGCGGTTGTGTCGGTTCATTGTGTGGAGTACAATCAAGTCAGCAAGGTCGCATTAATTGATATAGGTCAATCAGTTTCCTATGTAGTACTAACACCAGATGTGTTGCATGTTACGAGAGGCCTGCATGAAATTGCAAAATTTGACCATTAGTAATTGTACGGGATTAGTAGCTGGGAGGAACATGAGTGGAGATAGAATGATGATGCGGGCCCCCACCCCGCGGCCCCACCCCTCTAATGTTCCCGGTCATTCCTCGTGTCACTCCTTTGTTGTTATTCAGCACCGTGGAACGACTGCCACATCTTCGGGCAGTCTGAAAGTCATCTTCAGGAAGAGAGAAAAGTGCAAGTGACAACAACAATAGCTTCCTCAAGTTCTAACAATGGCATGGTCAAGCTGTGTCAGGTATTACCTAATCCCGTAGGTACATGATACGGGGTCATAGCATGTCCATGGTTCGGCCAATGACCTCCTTCGCCTCCTAGTAACCTGTCCTAGTCCAAATGTTTATTTTCATTTATTTATTTATTTACCACTTGTGGGACCGAAATTCCCTCATCAGCAAGAGTGCTTTTTTCATAGGGGTTCATTTCCTAGTTATAAGTAAATTGAGAAGTTAGCAACAAAAACAAACGCCTGATGAAATTTTTTTTTTCTTTCTAAAAATGGGACAAAGGGTTATCATTTTAAAAGTAATGTTTGCATTTCCCCTGCGTGAGTATACGAAACATACGCAGGAAGTGTCAGAGACAATAGATGGCCTGTAGTGCTGAATCTTTCTTCAGAATAACTTATGTAACTTGAAACTCTTTGTTTTATATATATATATATATATATATATATATATATATATTCAGGCACAATCAATGAACCACTTTCATGTGTTACCAGATAAAACAAAAGATAAAGAAAGTAGGGCGTACCTCGATCTTGAATTGTTCCAGTTATTGTTATCGCAAAGTTGGGAGTTGGACCAGTGCCCTGTTTCCAAAAACTTGTTATCAGTAATGAATAAGCCTCTGAAATCGTGGTATTTGATTGGCTGAGAACAAATTTTGACATAGAAATGTGGCAGTTGTTATTGATAACAAGTTTTATGAAACGGGGCCGAGGGGTTCAAACGGAGTACATGGGCCCAGCATGATGAGACAACTTAGAGAAAAGGGAAATTTGTGCTTGTTATACTGTTATACTGTCCCCGTATGTCGCCATGACATGATCTACCACATGCATGCATGCATGATCGTGAATCAATGTTCCATGCACGATGTTGGCCCCCCACTGTGTGAACTGTAAAGCCGACCAGAGTAGTATTCACAGAGTGGATGCGGGGGGCATAGAAAACACACCCACACCATCCCCCACAAAATAATTATATACAACGCTACCCCTGCCAAATATCAAAATGTATTGTAAAAAAAAAATTATATATATATATATATATATATATATATATATATATATATATATATATATTATTGTGAGCAATAAATGAGAGAATAATGGTTGCGGAGACATTTTTTCAACCTTTGCAAAAATTCAAAAAGGGAGGACAGCTCTGGGGAACTTTGATTTAAGCTACGCAACCATTATTCTCTCATTTTCATTGCTCACAATTATAATTATTTCCACGAGAGTTGCCAAAGCTGTTGTATATGTTATTTCCTTACAATTGTTTATAATGAATATTATTCTAATGTATACATGTATCTCAAAGCATTCGCTTGGATCCTGCTGAGGCATGCGGCTTGTCTTTGTTCAAAACTCACCTGCCCCCGATAAAGGAATTAATTAATAAGGTTGAAGATTTGTCAATCTGTCGGTCAATTGAATCTGGTGTCGCCGAAATCACTGGCCCGTCTCCGTGGTCTAGTGGTCAAGGCATTGGCGTTCTGAGCCAACGACCCGGGTTCGATTCCCGGCGGAGACATTTTTTCAACCTTTGCAAAAATTCAAAAAGGGAGGACAGCTCTGGGGAACTTTGATTTAAGCTACGCAACCATTATTCTCTCATTTTCATTGCTCACAATTATAATTATTTCCACGAGAGTTGCCAAAGCTGTTGTATATGTTATTTCCTTACAATTATATATATATATATATATATAATATATATATATAAAATAGACCATATATTATTGCTCTTAAAAATGATTTTTGTTTTCAATCACCATTCCCGCTGAGAGAATATAGAGAGTATAGAGAAATTGTTGTAGGTTCCATGCAGATGATGCAGGAATTGTTAACAACTTTTATTCTTCGAAATTTACCAAATCATTTCCTTATTCGTGTACAACCGCTTTCTTTCCTGTATAAGTTGACTCCGAGTTCATGAAAAGTTGACATGAATATTGTTTTTATTGGGGTGCTAATTACTGTCGCCCCTGCTTTCCCCTTTCCTCTCTCTCTCTCTCTCTTATGCCTGGACCTGTTCCTTTATGGTTTGGAGTTCCAGGCCTATTGTTCTTGGTGTGATTTCCTGCGTAATAATTTGATAAGCAGTTATAATGATTACTGCAGGATGTGATACAAGCCGATGGAAGACCTATACGCCCATAAATGTTGGTATATCACTGAAGGGGGCCATCTGATTTGTGATGATTTTTTTTTTCCATTTCACAATCAGTCAAAAATTGCCTGTTTAGCTGTTCAGACGAAGGTCTGAAGAACCGTGGAGAAAACTAATTGGAAATCTTACCAAAACAGGTATTTTATTACTGATTGTGAAAAAAAGGAACTATTTCTATTAATAATAATGATTAAAAAAATATGCAGTTCCTGTATAGCGCATATCACGAATTACTATGTCTCTGTATACGCGCTTTAATGAAACGAAGGAAGAAAGAAAGAAAGAAAGAGAGAGAGAGAGAGAGAGAGAGCGAGAGAAAGAGAAAAGAAAAAATAGTTTACAATAAGCATAATTCAAGTTTGAAAAAGATATGATTTTAAGATGCCTTTAAATTGTTCTAATGTTGGTGCTTCCTTGATTGTTAGCCTGTAATCTGTATCTCCTTGCAATTGGTATCGTAAATAATGGCGAGATATTAGGCTTAATACATGTACATGGGGGCCCCAGGGGATTAACCTATCTCTGAAATCCTTAATGACTTGCTAAATCAGACTAACGGAATTATTAATGGGTCATTATGCGTCAGATTGTGTCCAAATGTACTAATAAAACGTTGATATTTTATTCAAATAAATCAGTATAACAACGATAGCTACATTGGTTGGGAACTTTTTCTTTTATTTGAAGTTTGAACATTGTACATTAATCTTACAAGCCTTAAAAAGAATACTTTTTTTTTTAAAATTGAATTCAACTCCAAGATGCCCAAAGAGACATCTAAAATGAATTTGCCTGTTTTTTCTTCTTTGTGAAGTAAGTTCATTTATACGACTCTGTACTAAAATGTGAGGGGTTCCTTTAAGTCTATTCTCTTAATTGCCAATTAATTTTTACGCTTCACGTTATCTCCTGTCCATAAACTTCTGTAATCACAATTAAATTGGCTCTGGCATAACTTGCTTATATGATACTGGATTACTGGCAGCGATCGCTTGTTTTGTTGTTGTTGTTGTGCTTGTTGCTTCATGAAGTGATAGATAGATTGGTTTTCAAGAGAGATTGATTTTCAAGAGAGATTGGTTTTCAAGAGAGAGAGAGAGCAATATGTTCATTTTCCACATCACATACTCTAATGCACTATCGACAACGGATTTCATTTGGATAAACCAAAGTTAGAGCAGGGAAAGTTAAATTTCACTGGTTAGAGGAAATGTAAGTCCAGTGTGTAGGCTGATGTGCTGTTTATGACACAGCGGGTGAATAAAAAAGAGATGCTTCCATGCATCCTCTAGACTTGGGGTGAGTTATTATGAAACCTATTTGAAGGCCTCAATATTAGTCAATTTTTCTGTTAAAAAAACTTCCAATTTTTTCCCCTGCTCGACGCTGTCCAGGGCAGGGTAGTGGTAGAGTTAGAGCTCGCCAAGCTATTTTGAATGTGACTTTGAGAGTTTGAGTTCAAATAATATTCAATGTCTCAATACTTAATATAACTGCTGCAGGATGTATCAATTTCTATAGAATTCCCTCATGTCCGCATGCATATTGTGCATGTAAAACTTGCCAAGCTGTTCTGAAGGTCACTTTCAGAGGAGCCCGTATACTGCGGTACTGCCCGTTTAAAACTGTATGAATAAATTACGATCAGCTGTGTGTATGTTTGTGTTTTGGCTTTATCATTGAAGGGGCTCCCAGATCCGTCAGCTTTCTGAGGTAATTTGTAGAGAGGAAATAACAACAGCTTGATCAAAAACTGAAAGCTCAGCTCACGTACGAGTTCATCTAGAAGACAGAATCAAATAACATTATTTCCTGATTATTGCATGGGGTTGCACAGCATGCAGGAAAATTGAGGGGCTGTATGTATGGGGGGTGGGGGCTGTGACTGTGGTGTACTGGAGACATGACATTTATGAGAATGACATGGAGACATTCATGCACAGAATCAAATAGGGAGAGAGGGCGGAAGAGACTGATAGAGATACCAGAAAGAGAGAGAGAGAGAGAGAGAGAGAGAGAGAAAGGGGGGGGGGGGGGGGGGGGAGACGTGTCTGTGGCTGTGACGTGATAGGCCTACGCTTGATTCATGACATACTGTTAAGCGACTGACATGGAGACATTCATACACAGAAACAAATAGGTGGGAATGAAGAAATAGGAAGAATGACAACAACAAAAAATAGTGAAATTGGAAAGAAAGAGAGCGAGAGTGGGTGGAAATACAGCATGTACAGGGATAGACGGGGTGGGATTATTGGGAGGGAACGAAGAGAAAGAGAGGGGCCGGGAAGAATTGGAAAGATAGACGCACAAAGAGAGAGAGAGAGAGAGAGAGAGAGAGAGAGAGAGAGAGAGGACAGACAGAGATCCAAGGCGTTGTTCTGTGATAACTCATTGACAGAACGAGATAGGTAGAGACAGAAAGACAGATGAAGATAGAATGAGAGAGGTATAGAGAATTGGCAAGTAAATTTGTTATTTTGGAATAACAACTGCACGACACTAGTTAAAACGCATACTACTAATAAAACACTGTCTAATACTCTTTCACCTATCCCTGGATCCACTTTAGACAATGAAAATATTCACTCTGTTATCAACTTGTTATCAAAAGAAGCAGAAAATTAGAGAAACAGATCAATGAAAGTTTGAGCGAAATCCGATAAAAAATAAGAAAGTTATGAATTTTTGAAGTTGTAATCAATCCAACACAAATTGGCAACTCCGTGACGTATCTTGCGAGCTCCTCTCCCATTTGCCATGTACTGAAAAAAATCATAAATTTCCATTTTTCTCTAAAGAAAGTATTTTATCATATATGCGAACTAGATTATGATCATTTCATTTATGCTTTTACATAAAACCTGCATGGTAAAAATATATTCCATCCTCAAAAAGAAAGAAAATGAAAAATGAATTTTTGTGCCCGGGAGGAGCAAATGGGAGAGGAGCTTGCAATATACGTCACGGAGTTGACTTTCCCTTTAATATTATTGAAGAGGCTAGAAGAAGGAAACGCGGTAAGATGTAAATCGGTATTAAAGGGCAATCCAACCTTAGTAACAAGATGATTTGTGTGAAAGCAGAAAAATAAGAAAAACAGGATGGTAAAAGTTTGAAAGAAATCGGACAAGGACTAAGAAAGTTATGGATGTTTGAAAAATGAGATCACTACATCTATGCGAATCTCAAATTGGCAATTTGGTGAGTCGATTGTGACATTTATGTGGACAACTCTCCCATTTGTCGTACACAAAAATATCATTAATTTGCGGTTTTCTTCGAGGCGCTTTTACCCTCGGGGCAGTATTCAAAATATATTGGATATAGCATATTGTTATAGGTCGTCATGAAAGAAAAAGATCCTACTGAGTAATACATTTTGAAAAAAAGTGACATTTTAGTCATTTTGTGTGTTGGAGCGAATGGGAGAGTTGTCCACAGCTACATCACAGTGACATTACCTATTCGGCCAATTTGAAATTCCCATATGTATAGTGATTACAACTTTCAAAAATTCATAACTTTCTTATTGCTTGTCCGATTTCGTTCAAACTTTCACCACTCTGCTTCTATGATTTTCCTCTTTCTTTCAAAGCAACTTGCTATTAGGGTTGGATTTCCCTTTAAATGTGTGTAACAATAAGAAACAAGAATACAGGAATCACCATAAAACCTCAAAGGAAATCTCTTGGATCAACGCCCACTTTCCTCTCAGATACCTGTCAACTTAGTTCAATGACTTTCTTTTTTATGCATTTTCTTTCTTTTTATTTCCTGTGCGGTAGATAGGCCTGCACAGTGTTATGTAAAAAGAGAAGAAATGACCATGTTGATGATTTATTGTATTGGATGATAACGTCTGTTTGGAGCCAGGAGGTCGTGAACTCATATACTATAACACAGAGTTAACGTCCTTCTGGCTATCAACAGACGATGTTGAGATGATGCCGATAATCACAGTAATTATAATAATAACGATGGTGGTGATAAAGATGATTGTTGCATAATGCACTTATCTTCCACTCTAAGGGTAATGTACCCATTTACCTTACCTGTGAAGTATGACAAAACTATTCAAAGGACGTTAGTGCCGTGGCGCAGATTCGAACCTCTTACCTTTTGATCCATTCCGTTTACATAATCAATAGACCACGGCACCGCTGTGAAATCAAATGTAACCCAAATGAAATTAGTCACTGCATCTGCGGCATTCGATGGAGGTAACAGTTAGAATATGATCTCTCGTTTCTTATCAAATTTTTCCTGCAGGATGGATCGGATCAGTGGCTTTCGGGATCATGTTCGCGGCCTCGCCGATCTCGACGGGTCTCTTCAAGCGCTTCGGACATCGTATAGTGGCCATTGTGGGCGTACTCCTGTGCGGTGCGGGTCTCCTTCTCTCGGCTGCAGTACCCCACCCTTACTACCTCTTCGCTACCTACAGTCTCTTATTCGGTATTGGAAGCAACTTCATCGACAACACCTCACTGAACCTGGTCGGGACGTACTTCCCGAGGAAGAACAGCGCCCGTGCCTCCTGCTTCGCCACTCTCGGATGGAGTATAGGTCAGTATAAACGATCACCTTAAGGGGTGGATCCAGGAATTACTTTTTGAAAAGTTCTCAATAAGTCTGACAAGCAAAAAAAAAGAAGAAGAAAATTATTTTAAAAAAAGAAAAAGAAGGAAAAAGGAAGGACAGAAAAAAAGTTACCGAGCATAAGGGGGTGGGGTGGGGTGGGGGTCCAATTCCCAAAGATCTTTAAAAAGCAAAAAACAGGGGGTTCTGGACTATGGTCTAGACCCAGGGATCCCCTCCACTGGATTCACCCCTGATACCACCTTCCCTTTGTCTTTCAACTGATAATGTTTCCGTTTTCTTCTTATTTGACAAATGTAGAAAAGACACTTGCACGACTTATGAACAGCGGCCGTTTGTGCGGCATGAAAGTTCTGTCGACTCTCTACCTGTGGCCAAAAAGAGTAATAATTGAATTAATGATTCATGGAAAATAGAAAAGGTTTTTTTACGGGAAAGTCAATTCAAACTTGTTACAAGCTTGTTCCTATCTCGTCACGATATTTAATATGTACTATTACCTAAAACGAAAAGAGATACCAAATCCTGGCTTTCCTCGATACTAAAAGGAATGTTATTTTGTATTTATGTCATTACAGGTTCACTAGCTTTGAATCCCGCCGTCGAGATCCTCTGCGAGAAATTCGAATGGCGTAAAACCTTCATCATCCTCGGGTGTTGCCTCTTAGTTCACGGGCTCATCTGCGCTGCCCTCTTCAGAAAGAAAATCGACTACGTGGAAATCGAAATCTCGGAAGAAGACAGTGAAAACAAGGAAGAATTCTACAATGACAGCGAGATCGACAAGATGGACGACAACGATGTATTCAAACCACAGACCAACGGGTACATCCCAGTAAAGGGAAGCTTCCAAATCGGTGAACCCGTCCTGCTGAGCACGCAATTGTCTACCATCGACGAATCCGCACTGAGCAATGAAAATATCAACCAAAATTGCCACACAGGCACGGCGCCAGTACCTCGAAAAGAGAGTGTGTCATTCGCGCCGACAGCGCAGCTACCGAACGACGATGTAAACGGGGAAGATGCGATCAAGCGAAACGATAGCAACGTATCACAACTTTCAAGTAACGGATCAAGAAAAGACAGCAGTTCTAGAGGACGTCAAGGAAGCAAGAGCGACCAGAATGGAAGGCGGGAAAGCTCAATCACGAGGAAAGACAGCACAGGGAAGATGAGGAGAAACAGCTCCATGAGCAGACGGGACAGCATTGTGAGCTTTATCAGGAGAGATAGCACATGGTCAAGAAGGGACAGCACGAGATCACGGAGGATTCCTATCCCAGACAACACGCCGAAGCATACCACTAAACAGTACATCAAGGCTTTCTTGCATACGATGAGGGCGCCTGGCATCCTATTATGGGGCGCCGCTAACATTCTTATGAACATGTCACTGATCTTTCCTTTTGTCAATTTTGTAAGTGTGATAGTGTCCTACTTGTTAAAATATTTTAGTTAGCATACTGACTATGATCCTTATTCATTCATCACCAAGAGCTTTGGTGTTTTTTCTTTGGGAAATTCTTTTGAAATCCCGAATGATGTGCTTAAATCGCACATTTCTGTAGATTTTAATCTCATGTAGTATGTTCCACAATATTCTGTCACTCAGGAGGATTTTATTTCTTTTTACAGGACTGAGGCTGTAGTCATACGTAATTGGGATATTCCTGTATCATTGATAACAATATTGTGCCAAACGAATTGACTATAGAATTCATGTTTGTTTCCACCTTTTATTTTGTGAAAAAAAAATGGTACGTGAAATATGAAACAAAGACGGAAACTGAAACTTATTTATATATCTTTATTCTCTACAGATAAAATATATGGAAACAATAGGCATCCCATCAGCCAGAGGAGTCCACGTTCTAATGGTCTTCGGGTTGTCGGATATGATCGGCCGTGGTGGTTCGGCTATCTTCGGAGATTACATCCCCTTTCACACCGTGTACGTTTACCCGATCGCCAACCTAATCATGGGCGCTGTGACGATGTGTCTGCTTGTTATTGACACCATGGCTGGACTTTATGGCTACGCAATCGGTGAGTTCAAGAGTGACATCTGTGGGACATTTGGTCCTGGCTTTATTTCGTATATGGTTGGGACTTGGGTTGCAAATGGGTCTCAGATAAAGGGTCATCGTTACGTTAGGGTTAGGGTTAGTTATATTGTTGGACCAAGGGTTGTTCTTTTCCTTGCATGTACAAAGTGCTTCACAATTTGCTCCTTAAAGACAGTATGGACCATTTTATCCATATTATTTTATCCAATGACATGCATTGTGCAAATTCACGAATCGAGGATTCATGTCATCATTAACACTATTATTCCATATTTTTCCTCTTTCAGTTGTGGGTACTCTGACAGGGGTTGTAAATAGTATGCTACTCAAAGTATCCATGGATCTCTTCGGTCATAAGCTATTAGCAGAGGCATGGACACTAACCCTTCTGGCTGCTGGTATCGGTATCACATTCGGCCCATCGATAGCAGGTTAGTGGACAGTAATATCACTCTGTTATTTAAAAAAAAATGCTTGTACGCCTACGTATTCCGTTTTAGTGCTCGTAATTAAAATGTACTTTAGATCATGTTTCAGCTAATTATTCTTTGGGTCTGGCTACGGAATTGAATTTCAATAAAGACTTGCTTGATTTCATTGTGAATTGTTATGCAGTAGACTATTGTTTTGACCACCAAAAAAAAAAAAAAAAAAAAAAAAAAAAAGAAGAAGAAGGAGAAAAAAGCAACTAGTGCCCGGGAATACATGGGTACCCAATATCGAAGTCCTAACCCCCCAAATTACAAAATTTGAACCCCATGGTGCTCCTTGAAACAGAACATCAAAATTTCTATCTTGACCTCTACGAAAAGCTAGTGTGGAGCCCTGGTAGTATGGATGCATTTTGACAATGTGTGAACTGATGTCGGCGGACATCGAAACCAGTGACGTGATTAGCTCTAGCTATCAGTCGAGATTAATCTTTCGGTTCATTGTTATGTGATGAACTTTGCTATCATGTGGCACACCTCCATCTCATCAGACACACCTCCACTCCGATGTTTGCATTAGATTTGGATAATAGCCAAAATGACGTCGAAACTAGGCTATGATGATAAAAGAGACAAACCTCTGCGGGGATGATCCGACATTATTTTTGCCCCAGCGACAAAATTGCTCCATGCTTTATTTCATCAAAGATATCGGGTTAGGGGTGCGATTGGGTTTTAGGGTAGGTTTAGAATTGGTTGAAGGGTTGCGATTGGGTTTAGGGAAGGTTTATGGTTGGGGTTAAGATTTAGTATTCAGTTGAATCCAGGGGAGCGTTTCATCAAGCATTTTTTCAGTGATTTTTACTGAAATATTTGCTCTCAGCCAATCAGATGCAAGGATTTCAGTAGTTTATAACAGTTGTCGGTAAAAATCACTGACAAAACGCTTGATGAAACGCTCCCCGGAGTTGAAGTTAAGGATCGTAGTAGTGTATAAATAATTGTTGCCGGAGCATTTGTCATACAACCATGCCGGGCATGAGTTTGCATCTCTCTGCCTTCCCTAACCGGATGCCGAGATACCAATTTTGCTCACAGAAAGTTACTGATTTAAAGGTTATTTGGTCTTTACTTCCCCAAATTTGCATTTTCTCACTTACACTTTTTGCAGAGGCTTTCCAATGCGCCGAACAAAAGTCATCCCTGAAATAAAAACTTCACTTCCTATTCATATTCCCGTTGTTTCTGAGCAAAATTTATGATTCATTGCTGCCAAACTGCTAAATTCCATTTCCTTCCAACGTTTTCTTTTGTCGTCCTCGTGTTCAGTATACTGAGCAAGATCCCTATTTTTGCGCCGTTGTTAATAAAATTTTCCTTTACCTTTGCTCTTTGGGTATCAGCACTTGAGGAACAATATGGAGTAATCAATTTCAAAATCGCCATTGTTTCAGTTCCCCTGCAACGCTCTCTTCAGTCCTGTCAATCCCCCCCCCCCCCCCTCCATTGATGATATCTAACACGTGGGTCTCATATGACACGATATATGGTTCCAAAGATTACCAGTAAATCAATCAAGAGCTATGATAATTATGATAGCCTGATACTGTGATAAGAGCACTCACTGCGTTGCGGCGTTCAAACAATTATGTGGCAAAGAAACATGTGTTTTTACTTTGATTCTGATACGCAGAGTAAACTCAGTTGTCCTTGTCCTCTATATAAATAGGAATCATGAACGGCACTTGTTCGGTCACGTTGCGGAACACCTGAAACACGATAAAAACTATTTTCGAAAAATCAACTCAAGGCAATTTCAATAGCCCTGTCTGTCACCTTTAGAAATGTGCGAACATTACAGTGACGTATTACGTAATCCGAACCTGATTTCTATGGGCAGTGCAATAGGCCTTTGAAATTGCCCTTGAGTTTATTTTTCGAAAGTAGTTTTTATCGTGTTCTGAATATTATAATTATGATTCATCTATCAAACAACCACCTTGACCATATTTTAACTGAGCTTTTTGAGAGCACGTTTTATTGGGGGTCAGTTTGACCCCCTAAGATCTCGGAAGGTCCGACCAACGCGAAAATGTTCATGGATATTGACATGCATATATTAGGGTACTGCTGCATATTTTTTGACGAAAAATTACTACCCCCCTGAAAAAAAAGAAGGTTAATTTAAAAGTACATGTATTGTGTACACGGTTCTGCAATGTTTCAGTGGGGATCCCTCTTTTATTATGTTATCAATTCTCGTTTCACGACCTGGGTTAACTAAACCGGGACGTAATGACTAAAGAAAGGTGTCGATTTTTTGTTTGTTGTTGTTATAGATTATGAGTAAGAACAGAGATAACCATAGTTGGCTTGCTGTAGGTTTATCTGATTTTCGTTAAATATCCTTCTTTCTTTTTTTTTTTTTTTTTTTTTTTTTTTACTGCTCAGGTGCATCATACGATTTAACGCAGTCATTCGACGTCGCTTTCTACATCGGCGGCGGTATCTACATCCTAGCAGCCGTAGTCACCCTCGCCATCCCCTTCGTCCAGAGATGGAAAAAGTGGGTCCCAGAGAAGAAGTCCAAGCCGGGACTCGACGCCCTTCCCGAAGATGCCCTCCCGGAGAACTTGAGGCGGTTGTCCATTAAGCCAATTGAGGACTCGAAGGCGAAAACGGAGAAGCAGAAACAGCAAGCAGAAGAACTGGAGAAGAGCGCGAAACGGCTGGAGGAGAAGCTGACAGTTGTTTAGATGACTCCGTGACTGTGTTGTTTTATTTACAGCAATGTGGAGAGAGCGAAATTGGCTCGTGGAGAAGTCTCATCGAGAAGCCTTCGCATGAAGCGCATTCACAACACCCTTTCTCTTCGCCTCATCTTTCTTTATTCACGTACAACTCGCCAAAGTACTTCGCAATATTTCAAATAATGCTATTCTATGGGTTGTAAATATGTATCATATTGAGGGAAAGAAGCGAAAAACAAGCCAATTAAGAGTAAGAACCATCTTGAACAGTGCCTCATTTTCAAGATGTCATTTTCTTTGCGAAGACATTTTCTTCTGGTATTTAAAGAGCACAAAAAAGGGGTTTTATTCAATCCCGCGTGACAGATACAACAATGTGTGTGTGTGAGTAGACTTCATTTGACATTTGACATTTGAAATACTCTTTTAAAGATGACAAATAATATTTCGTCCTTCTGTGCATGGTTTCGTTCTAGAACGAGATGAAAGCGATATGCATCATCAGAATACTGATGATCATTGAAAAAGATGATTATTAATGATTGTAATCAGTATGTAACTTCTATATAGTGTAGATTGTAGATATCAAAATGATTTTTTTCCGAAGCTATATTCAAACAATGCTTCGTGATCATATTTGAATTGTAAATAGATTTTTTAAAAATAAAAGCGCCAAGCTCTAAATTCGTGTTGTACTATAATATAGCGGATCATTTGCAATGTAATATACATTATCATAATGATCTTTGATGGGCAATTCTCAGTTTTAGATGTACTCCTCTGTCTGATAAAGAAATGCAACTGTTTTAAAATTTATTCCGTCTTTCGTATGTCACGCTGCAGATTTCTGTTTTTTTTTTCTGCTTTTTTTTATAAATATTTTACTTTTAGCATTCCTTCTTTATACTTCCAGCTTTCACCATAACACCGCATCATTTCAAAGCTTAGGCCACTCATAATAATGTGTTCTACTGGGAGTTCTCACAGCGATCACCATCAATAATTAATAAGACGCAATGACTTAATCAGTTAGCAGACGCGAAGATCTTAATGCCCATTGCACGCATGGTGTCAAGTTTGCCTTACGCAGGGCTAGGGCGGCATCATTGACTGGTGCGGTTTTTGAGGCACTGTGACTTGTGAGAGTGACATCGTACAAAAAGTGATGGTAAAATATACAGTGCAGTCATTGCATTGCATTACTGGCGTATCATTGAATTGCCTTCATGGGCTTGATTAGTGCAGTTAACAACGCAATCGCCTGCAACGGGCATAATCGCCGGCATTACGACTAAATTATGAGCTTGTCAAAAAATGACGCCTCATCGAGAAGACTATAAAGTCCATTTGGCTCCATTTGGCGAGGTATTCGGAGTTCTTGCAAAAAGCGCAATGCGACTTAGACGATGCTGTTGTGTTTTAGCAGTCTTCACGAGGTCGCCGTGATAACTTGCATCTCAGAACACCAAATTATGATAAGGCCTCTATCAAAGTTTTTGGCGGCTTCATAATTTGTTATTGAGTTACCGAACCTTTGGCCCGTTAGTATTTCAAGTTTGCAGGTTAGGCTTGTGTACCACTAAGCCTTGCCATTTATTTATCATTAGGAAGAAAAACAGGTGGACATAAATTTTAATTTATTTTTTTCTTTTAACAGTTGGAGCTTTGTCAAGTAAATGAAGTATGTATCCCCCCAAAATATATTAGTATAAAAAATGCAAGCAAACTTTATCCCAAGAGTATTGGAATAATATTTTATTTACGCAAAATACAATGCACTGATCATTCTGTTATATCACACCCTATCACTGTCACTGTCGCTGTCGCAGCGATCTTTTTTATTCATCTCGATTTGGTGTTGTACAATTTTGTTGTTGTTAATTAATTGTCTGTTTTGCTATGTTATAAAACGGGTTCAAGAAAGTAGCCATCCTGATTGGTCAAATAACACCACGTGACCGTGCAAAAAAAAAAGTACTAACGCACGGCGAGGGGACTAACGCACGGTTAATCCGGATCAAACACTAAGATTGCAAGAAAACACTAAGACAGTAGACCCGTTTTATAAAACTGTTAATACATGGTTGTGAGTTCGTGCGTTAGTGCGATCCAGCAACACGCAGGTTTTTATCGTGGTGTCTAACACACTCGGCTACGCCTCGTGCGTTAGTACACCACGATAAAAACCTTTGTGTTGCCAGATCGCACTAACGCACTCCCAACTATGTATTAATAGTATATTATATTATATTATATTCCCTTCCAGTATTGTATAGTCATCTTTGTATTTAAACGTTCACTATAATTATGTAGACGCACATCATATCTTGCATTTTTCGTTTATAAAAAAAAATTATCCCCCGCAATACTGATTATAGAAAATACAAAGTCAGTGTATGTAGTATTTATTGTGGTTAGTATGTATTATTTCGTTGAGTAGCAGTCATTATTTAATGTTGATTAGACATGTGATTAGAGTACTTTCATATCTTGCCACTATTAGCAGATTTCAATTAGTATCAGAATTTAAAAGAGTAGGATTTTTGGTTTTACATGTTATCAACTACCATTAGTTTAGATTCGTCCTCTGCATTTTCTTTTTCGTCGGATTAATATTCTTGTCAACTCGAGTTTGATATAATAACTTTCGGAGAGCAGATTAGTACGATTATCTTGAAGGTTTAGATTAGGCTTCCAACATTTTCTCTATTTCTTTATGCAGAAAGTTTGTATTATTGTTATAAATGTTTGTTGTTTACATGGTTTAAGGCCCTTCAGCTGATAAGTTAGGTGTACTAACTGGGCGAAAGGCTCTCTTGATTTCAAATATACCTCTCTTATAACTATAAGTCTTAATGCAGATGAATGGAAATACACTCTTTCGGGAGTCATATTAATTAGGCATGACATCATTTTGGACTTGAATTAACTCTTAGCTGTAGTGGAATCCATTCCAAAGTGGTTTGAATGACTCTTTTTGGAGTGGATTTTCACCCCAAAACGAATTGAACCCTATAAGAATGACTCCTCAGAGAGCGGATTTCCTCTTTTGTACTTCGGATAGTATATCATTATGACTGTGTTACTGGTTGTAATAAATTCAATATCAGCGAATGTGAGTGTCATGTGTCGAGGGTGAACGTAATTGTGTATGACTGTTTCAGAACATCTCAACAAAATAATGTGAAAGTATTCTGGTGAAGAAATGATGCATGTGTTTCATGATGGAATGATGACACAAGTCATCGGGTCTACAGTGAATTCTCTCTTTTTTCTTTTCGGTATTTAGCGTGCTGTCCACGTTTAGATCATCATTATTGTGAACCGCTTGTTGTGAAAGAACAGTAATAAGTAGACATCTCAATTATTATTACACAAACAAGTCTTGGGTAAAAAAAAAACAATCCTAAATCTCGATAGATGTTTTTATTGTAAAATATTAATATATGAAACATACAAAACATGGTATTACTGTACATTCTGGAGTTTCGTGAACTCTGGGAATCAGTATTTTGTCGGTTGCACATTGTAGTAAAGCTACTCGCTCCAAATAATTCGTCTTCAGAAAATTAGCCTGTGATGTTTTCGTGTTCTACGTAGGCAATCTGTCTGTGTGTAAAAAGTAATTGTAATATGACAAAATATCGGCGGGCAAGAGGTTAGCTATAATTTTACAGTTAATGTTTCATAATTATATTGATTCACGTTCATTCTGTACATGACATGACATGTACATACTTCTAGTTTTTAGCATTATATTGACATATGTGCCTTGATGTTTGGCCGATTTGTTCTATATTGTATTTGTTTACGGTACATGACTGTGACCGTATAATGTGTACTTGTTTTCTTGTGTAGGAGCTGTGGATATCATGTGAATACTCGTCAAAAAAAGTCATAATTTACTTCTTTCATGAGAAAGAAAACAATAAAAATTTTAAAAATCAAAGTAAAACAAATACTGTGCGTGTGTCATCTATCTGTCGTCACTTGCCTGCTAGTTTTGAGAAAAATTTTATTTGTAATATACAGTGCGTCCCAGAAAAAACGAAACCCTAAAACAAAGGGTTATTGTGACCACATTATGTGCTCTATGACAGTAACTATCTATTTTCCATAAACTAGGAGTATTATGCTTTTAAATGATACCTTAATGGTATCCATCCGTACATATACTTTACCGAGCAGCAGCATTTTGAAAATGACATGTAAAAACTCAGTTGTGCCGAATTTGGGTAAAACCATGAAAATGTTAGGATCACATGCGATCGTGACCCAAATGCAGAGAATTACGGAGGGAAACTGGACCCTATAACACACCCCCCCCCCCCCCCCCCCCCCCCACTGAGCGACTTTTCGAGAGCTGGCGAAATTTTTTTCCCCCAATATCTATCATACAAATTTAAGATTCAGAAATTTTGTTGCCAAACTGTATGTAATATTTTCAAGTGAAAATTAAAGTGTCGAAATACTCATTCATCCACACTAAATATCTAGAAACAATGAAATGTTAAAAAAGAAAAAAAGGTAGGCCTAATTTTCAATATTTTAAAGTGAAAACAACAAGATTCGGAATGCGCATAAATATTCACTGCTTGAACATGAATAAATTGGAGCATTCTATAGGCAAAGTGACATTCGGAAAGAAATTTTCTCATGTTTCTTTTCGCAGTTCGTCAAGAAACAAACATGACCGTAGTTGTTTTTAAAATATGGTTTGATTGGTTGTTTTTTTTAATTATAAATCTTGCTGCATAACAGTTCCTCGCTATAGGGGCTATCGCATTTTTTTTGGTTGTTGTTGTTGTTGATGGTTCGTATTTCTAATTGCCCCTTTTTATTCACATTTAACCAGTCTTGTGCATACCAGTAGGCCTATATACCACCCGAAATTCCGAGCACGGTCCGACGCAATATAATTTGCAACATTTGATTGTAGAGATCCCTGTTGAAATGAACTAATTCATGTCAAATTCTATTTTGAGACTGACGGGGAGATAAGCCATTTAAATTTCCTATTAATTTGTGTTTCCCATGCAGCGCAGTTGGACATGGTAAAACCATGTTAGTAGAAGATTGCCCTCTACGTTCATAATCATACATGTGCCAAAAATTTCCAGTCGCCTTTTTGAGACCAACATCTTTAATTTCAACGTTGACTTCTTCTTTTGTAGTCGAAAAATCGATACGGGGGCGAAAATGTGGGGGTATGCTGAAAGCCCATTGAGTGCTCAACCATCTCCGAACTTCAGTGTAAATATATGTGCAAGATTCAGTGAGATATGTTTAATCTGTTATAGTGCAATTCAGCCGTTTATTTATAGTATTAGGAAATAAACCCTGAATTAAATTGAATGCTTTTCCTGTTTACAATAACTGCAAGAAATTCGTTGAAGATATTCCATAACGAAGTTTGTGAAATTCACAATAAATGCCATTGACAGGTGTGCTGTTGTAATTAACAACGTTATTGATTTGGAATGTGAGGTGAAGAGAGTATGATGTTAATTACAGGAAGGTTAACTTCTGAAATATACATGTCATCATCTATCCTTCAGTCATGACATGATGTGAGTTTTAAATCTCCCTGGCGACTTGGCGATTGGTTATGCAGCACGTAATGATAAGGATGTTTTTATTTCAAGCAATGTGCGTTCAAAAATCCAGTGTTTACGTTAAAGGGTGACACCCATGAAGAAAATGAAAATATTAATGACTGAGAGAAAGATATAGGCTTATTTGAAAAGCGTGCAGTGGTTGTTGTTTCAGATTTTTGGCGTAGAGTGCCATTTTACTTAGGCTTATCTGGACCTTGACCCCCCCCCTCCTCTTTCTCTTTCTCTCTACATGTATAATACATGTATTCTTCTTCTCCCTCATCCTCTCTTTTAATCTCTCCTCTTTTAATCTCTCCTCTTTTAATCTCTCCTTGTTTTCAGTGTTAGTGATAACTTAAATAGTCTACACTATATCCCTTCCCGACTGGATTATTATGGCAAATTTGCTCTTTACTTATTGAGTACATTTTGCAGCAGCAGCAGCATCACCTTCATCATCATTATGATCATCATTATTCGATTCATTTATACTTCAAAACTATTTCAATTGCCTGTGCTTGAAACATGCTTATCATATTTCTAAAATTTCCTCTTCACATTTCCAACTATTTTCTGAGAAAACAACAAGGGATGAGAATAACTTAACATCACAGTTATTATAGAGAATATTCATTTTATTTCAACAGCAACAAAAAAACATCAGAAGTTATATACGATTGAAATACACATTACAATCATTCATGCACTGAAGTTTGCATAGTTAAGTTGTTTGGAAGCTACAGATCTTGAGTTTGTACACTGAGAAGAGTAAGGATTATTCAATTTCCCATCTCCAAAAAAAAACAACAAACGTCAACTCTGCACCTTCAACAAACGGACGAAACATATAATCTTACAAAATAATGCTTATTATTATCTTAAACATATCTTAAACATATTCATTTAAAGTGCATGTAGCATAACTGGCAAAAAAAGAAAGAAATCAACAGTTGACAATTAATTGATCTTCAGTTCTCCTTTTCACAGCCGAAATATTTCCCCGTTTTCTTTACTGCAAAAATAACCTCTCAACAATAAACCACCCAGCATTTTAAATTTATACGTCCAATATCCTTTGGCAAGATAAGTTCTCCTCTCAAAGTAATGAAAATAATGTACATTTTCAAGTCATAATCAGTTGATCGTGCATTACATGTAGTTGTCAGTTCCAACCTCAAGGTGTTCTATATCAACTTGATAAAAATGTAAGAATAAACATGAAAATATATCTCTGAGTCTTTCAGTCATCTCCAACGATTATTACACTGTTCAGCCACTACATAAATTTTGTGCATATCCCGCATAAAAATCTCCTACACCCTTCAGTCCAAAGACAAAATCAGACAAACTTTTGTCTTTTTTCTTGTCCAATGCTTTACAAAAAAAGTCCTTTTCAAGGTAAAAGAAACAAAAAAGTACCGGGGCCCTCTTGCATAAAAAGTTGCGATTAAACGCAACTCAAAAAATTAAATGCGACTCGATTTTCAAGCAATCAGGATCGCGTATTTGGGACTTGCACTTAATTTTTTGAGTTGCGTTTAATCGCAACTTTTTATGCAAAAGGGCCAGTTCAACTTTGTCCACCGATTAATAAAGTGCAAAGTGTTTATCTTTATTCCGTACAAATTAACGTTATTTAGTAACAAAATGAATAAATGAATGAATCCATTCATGAACTGAAAATGAGATAATGATTTCATAATGATAATTTTTGTGTTAAAAAAAAAAATATTTACAGAACTACAGTATGATAATTTTTATGGTATGAAGAGGATAACACTTGGCACTCTATGATAAGGCAGAGGATTAGCTCTAACCACTTAGTAAGTGTTTAAAGTTTAAACCTGGACTAAAGTTTGTACACTTTTATGAATACTGGCCAAAGATCACAAGATATAACAAAATACAGCCTCTTAATATCTCCAGAATTGAGCCAACACTCCTCAGGTTCTCATAACTTCACATTTTTGTGCAATACTGTAAGTTCCCATCTTAAAATGATATACATGTAAATGTTTAAAGTCCAGCTTTAAACAAACAATGTGACACTCAGAGGTCACATACAAGCCACATTATTGGCTTTTACATTTAACATGGCAAAAGATCTAATCTGTTCAAGTACTTCAATAGTTAAATGTTTATCAGCCTGTCATGTAACAACATACTAGTAATGGTCATTTAGGAATAGTCTGGTTCACATCAGACCTTGTTCTACATTTTCCTGGAAGCATGGCAACATGACCTATTTCAGATTAAGTAAAATTTATGCTTCAGTCCTATGTCAAATGTCTTCCAGTTTTCTTGTCAAGTCATTAATCAGAGGATGAAAAAAATACATGTACATGGCATTACATGTACTAAAATTTCCAAATTACCAATTTTGACTTTTGTTGTTTGGATACACATGTACTTACATGTAGCTCATCCTTAGCAATAACCTAGTTCATTGATGGAAATTCCCTGGTTTATGCAAAGTTGCATAAGTCCATTAAATGGCCAGGGATATAAAAGTTCCTAAGTTTCCTTGGGATAAGAAAATCCGAGATCATACTGCCATTGCATGCGATCAGACTGCAACACTTCCAAACATTGCAAAGTCTGATCTGAACTATGGAAGAAGTTCAAAGCACCCTTCACAAGGCATTGCACTCCATTAGACAATAATTACAAAATAATTAATCACGCCCTACATATCTGCGCCAATCGGAGGGAGGGCCGGCACAGTATCGTGTCTGAGTCCTGCTCTGGGTACGTCGGTCGCGATAATCTTCCCCTCGTGCACTCCTCCGATCTTTCCGGCGATCGGTTTCAGCGGTCGGTATTGACCGGGAAATTGCGCCTCCCTGACGGCTCTGTTGGGATCTGACGTCAGGTCATGCATCAAAATGTTGCGCATACCCTCGCTGCCACGCCCTGCTAGGGTAGGTCTTGGTCTTGTGGGGGTATCCTTGGATTCTGTTTGTACGGTGGTGGGGTGGAACACATCCCATACAAAGTTCCCATGGAGCTGTGTAGATAGAAGAGAAATGAATATCATAATTAAGTTTCACTCTAACAACTGCATGAAACAATATGAAATGATAGCTGCATAGATTTAATTTTTTTTTTAGAAAGAAAATCCGGAATTGGCACATCATTTATGCCTTTTAGTTTATAGAATGGTTGAGCTTTCCTTGCTTCTCATTTGAGTCATTTCAATTTGAAATAAATACTTGAAAATAGAAAAATCAAATACATATTTTGGTATTTGCAGTAGCTTTTAAATCCCCATTATTTGAAAAACAAACAAACTTGAAAACACAATGCAAGGTTATGTGGGGGTTTTTTCAGTCTGTTTTTTATTATCTCTATTACAGTTATATCAATATTAATATTACAAATATTTCTTTCCTTTATTACAGTCTGTTTCTATTGCAGTCTGTTACAATCTTAAAATTAATCAGATTATCCTTTTAAAAATATACATACCTTGCCCCTCTGAGGCTGATTATTTGCTTTACGGCTGTCATAGCCATGCTGATAAGAGATACGCTCCATCAGAAGTCTGGGTCCTGTTGGGTTTGGCAGCTGTGTAACGGGAACTGAAACAGAGAATCGGGAAGAAAAGGTACATGTAATTCATTTTGTTTTCTATAAAATGGAAATAGATTTATTGAAAAGAAATTTACAAAATATTTAAACAATGGAATCTACAATTTTCAAACTTACACAACTACAATTGTCTTTTTAAAAAAGCAAATCTATATTCAGTAAGTTTTATTTCTGTAGGGCAGTTCCATTCAAGCCACAAAAAAAAAAGTTTTATGGCCTGTTTGGAAGCCCTACATAATCCATGATCTGTAAGATTACATTATTTTGCAGCTATATCCTTGCCTTGTTGGCATTCCAATTTTTCTCTTCTTTTATTCACATTTCTTTGGATTGATTTTGATAGGATAGCAGAAATATTGTGCCATCTCCATTCAGATTTCTCTATCTTGTAACAGACGGACAAGTGATTATGCTTAGGTGCATTTGTTGCACGTAGCTACTTTGTCTTGTCCCATTTCCTATTCATTTACATATAAATCTATATGATTTTTTTTTTTTTTTGCTGTAGCATCTTCTTTAAATGTGGTTTTCCACGTCATATTTGAACAAGGCCTTTCGACTGAATTCCAATGACTTACCTGGACCATGTGCAGGCATGGTGTTAGGATTGCTACCATGTCTTGTCTGTCCCTTAGGTCTGTCCTTATGCATCTTATAGTCACTTCTGCTGATTGTGTCCTTAGTGTAGACAGGATTGTTGCCAGTGTTGGGGTTCTCTCTCGAAGGCCACCAGTGAGTATCGTTGGGGTTGACCTTTGTCTTGACATCGCAGATAGGGTCATGGAGGGTCGCGCAGTCCTGCATGAGAAAGCCCACACCCTCGGGATGGGGTTTGTTGTGCCTGGTGGCGGAACTGAGCCGGGGTTGCGGTTGGGAAGGGTGCTTCTCCCCCTTGTAGGTTCGGGTGTAGTGGGAACCGTTGTACATGCCGCGTTTGTTCTTATCATCGTAGTTGCCAAAGACTCTCTTCGTAGAATCTAGGCTGTAAAGTACAGATGAAATGGGTTATAAAACTTGTAATCTGACCTTAATGGTTGTTTCTCGATCCTAACTAGATCCTAACTTAGATTCTCTTATCTAATTTACATAGATCCAGGTACTATACTTCTATTTCTACATGGATTCTTGGTAGACTGTATGGTATCTCGCCAATCAGATCAATCATGTATGGTCATCTACGCAGGTCCTAAAGCTACATGTACGCGTACATGTAATCCTAACGTCACTCATGCAAATCGGGATGAAATTCACGTCAGTCAGCTTAAAAATTAAGATTTGCATTCATTTATTACGTGTGCGTAGCTTTAGGACCCTTTCATTTTTTCCACCAAATTCGACATGGGTAATCGACATCAATTTGAAAATTAATGTTAGTCCGTCATAATCTCAGGTAAGTATGTAGAACCAAGATATATAAAAGAATTTCACATAAATCATTGAAAAGGTGACTTTTTAGCCACTGGAAACAAAGTGCGTAGCTTTAGGTCCCCCCATCATACATGTACAGGTACATGTAATCCTAACGTCACATCTGGTTATCTCCAATAAACTTGCATACGTGTGAGTGCATCTGGTGTAAGGTGAACATCACCCTAAGCTATCTTTAAAAAAAAAAAAGACTTTGAACTTACAAAGAAAGAAATAAAAAATAAAAACAAAAAACCCCTCAAATTAAAGGCAATGAAGACAAACTAAAAAACAACAAAAGGTTGTACTTTGTAGAGGGAACATAGATCTAACTTTAGAGGGTAGACATAAACTAGATCGTGTTTGTAGAGGGTTGACATATTAAAGGTTGTATACATTTATATCTCAATTCAATCTCAGTTTTGTAAACTCATGCATCATCTTTAGAAACTCTTTTAAAAAGATAGTGAACAAAAAAATTAAGACACTTGACAGATGACACCATTCATAACTCTCTCAACGCAACGCCCATGTCAGTGCCCCAGTGCAGTGCCTGTAATACTATAGTTCCAGTAAAAATGCAAATATCGTCGACTTACCCCGGAGGCGGTGCCTTATCTGCCTTCTTCTTCGTCTGTAATGGTGGCATGTAAGTAGTCATGATTTCTAGTTGATTTTCAAATGAAATGGAGTGAATAAGTCCGTCTTGCAACTCGTTACACGTTGTAGCAGCTGGAGGTGAAACGGTGCAGTGAGCTTCAATCCGGCGGTGAGCAGCCCATCAATACATCGAGAGTCCCTGCGTTGACTACGGGGATGCAAACCCGTTGACTACCACTGGCATGACGTGCGCTGCCGCATTCAACTGTCGCCTAGCGATTGTCAACAATGCCCGATCGATATAGTCTTTGTTCAAGTCCTCATTGTTTCCGGCTTTTGCCTTTGTGGGCCATATAAAAGCAGAATGGCTGCTGATTACAAAGAAAGAAAAAACAACGAATCAGTGAATAGGAACAGAGAATCGGGGTGGTTAAGTAAATAAGGAAATCACCATAATCAATAGACAGAACAAAATATGTTATTGACATGTAAGCTAAAGGCTAAACGAGCGATCATAATTAAATTTTCTAATCATAGTATAAAGTTTCCCCCTAGCCCTCAAACGTATTGCAATAGAATCAATGACCATTTCAAGCACCTGATAAGTTTGTTTAAAATGTTCAAATCAGTTGTAAAAGAGAAGAGAACGGTAGAGGAAAAAGGGGAAATTAAAACAATTCAATATTCTTTTGGAGGCCTACCGATACGTACAGCTGGAAAAGAAATGGAAATGAATTGCAATGAAAACCACGTTAAGAAGTGGATGCTAAGAAGTCACCATAGACCTCAAAGTGTCATGAATGTTATGTCAACTTGTTGGCATGATATTTGTAACATTAACCAAATTACATAATTATTTCTATAACCTTGTGATATTTCAAGGAGTCTAGCATAAATGTGTTTCCCCAAAGAAAAAAAAAAGCCTACTCTTATTACACGTTATTTTATTTGCCGAAATTGAATGAAAAAATTACATATTAATTTTGCCGCGACAACAATTCGAACTCGATGATGGATTGTAACCCCCCCCCCCCCCCCCTCAAACACACACACATACATGTAGTGACTCCCTGGTGGGGTCGCAGGGAGACGAATGATAATTTTGCCCACTAGAAGTTCCTCTTAACAAGGAGGTACTAAGTAAGCCTAGTAACTCCTTGCTTTTAACAAGATGGATGTACATGTAGTATATGCTTATATGATTGCAGGAGAACAGTTTTACTGATGAGGCTACCCTGAGTAAACAAGACATATTACATGTATTATTATTATTATTATTATTATTATCATCATCATCATCATTATCTAAAGTTATTTTTATGTGTTTGTTTGTTTGTTTTTTTTTTTTTTATTGTGTCATTCATCGGTGCCTGCATTCTTTTCCATTCTGTGATTTTGTATTTTGATTTTTCTCTCTTTATTTGTCTGTCTGTACACATAATTATAATTATCATCATTTTTTTTTTTGGGGGGGGGGTATGATTTTATCTATACCGAATACCCCATGTGGATAGACTGCAAAGCTTAAACTTTGGGCTATATATTTGCCCAAAGTTGGAGCTAGTCAATAATGATGTCAGTATAATATAGAGTTCTAAAGTGCATGTTCTACTTGTAAATCAAGAAAACATCGAGAACTTTAATAAAGATATCCAAGACATAGATTGGAGTGACGTCATAATGAATCAGGATCCTAATTTAGCATATAACACATTCTCAACAAAAATACGTAAATTGTATATGAATCAGATTTAAATTTTCCCCTAATACAAAAGAGAAACAAAAACAAAAAAAATACAATGTTGGATGACAAACGGTTTATTACAATCTATAAAACATAAAGACAAGCTATACAAGTGGTACTTAAAAAACCCGACTCATCAAAACGAGTTGCAATTTAAACAATATCGAAATAAACTTACGACACTCCTCAGGGAGACAAAGATCAGATATTTCTCAGACAAACTCATGCGTAATAAATCAAATATTAAACGTACATGGGATACCATAAACAACCTTATAAAAAAGAAAGTTCATGAATGCCCAGAGACTGCCTTCAGTATTGATGATAAAATTGTGACTGATCATTTAACCATAAGTAACTCATTTAACGATTTCTTCACAAACATTGGTCCGACTCTTGCTAATAAAATACCACAGTGTAATACTGACTTTCGGACATACATGAACATTCCGCCTGATGATTCTCTATTTTTATATCCTACAGATGAAAATGAAATAAGTAATATTGTCAGCTCGTTTGAAAATAATAAATCTGCAGGTTTAGACGAATTCAGTCCCAGGGTAATTAAAAGTGCGATTCAGTATATATCTAAACCGCTGTGTCATATTTTCAATTTATCACTTAATAAAGGGATTTTTCCAGACCAACTGAAAATCGCTAGAGTCACACCTATATATTTAAGACTGGGGACAAAAGACAGCCTACTAACTATAGGCCAATATCTTTCTATCAGTTTTTTCTAAAATTCTCGAACGCATTGTATACACCAGGACTTACGAATTTCTTGTTAAACATGACATTATTGACAAAAACCAATTTGGATTCCGCCAAAATTTTTCTACAGCTATGGCATTATCTAAACTAACAAACGATATAATTGACTCACTTGAAAAAAATCAATATTCAGTTGGAATCTTTATAGACTTATCGAAAGCCTTCGATACCATTAATCACTCAATTCTACTAAAAAAAAACTTTACATGGATGGAATCCGTGGCATAGCACACGACTGGTTTGCCAGTTATCTTAGAAATCGCCTCCAGTGTACTAAAATTGACTCGGTTGTCTCAAACATGAGTAATATCACATGTGGTGTACCTCAAGGGTCGTTGCTTGGTCCATTACTTTTTATTCTTTATATAAACGACATCTTCAAATCAACAGCAACATTAACTTTTGTTCTTTATGCCGACGACACGAATATTATGTAGTGGATCAAATCTTACCTCACTGTGCAGTAATGTTAATCAACAGCTAAGCCTTGTATGCGAGTGGTTTAAGGCTAATAAATTGTCTGTCAATCTAAAAAAAGTAACTATATGATCTTTCACAACAATAAAAACATTGATTTAGACAGCATTTCCATATATCTCGACAACGTACTACTATCTAGAGTTGACAACAAAATTTCTAGGTGTGCACATCGACAGTTCTATGTCTTGGAAAAAACATATTCTTGAAACAGAAAACAAAGTCTCTAAAAACATTGGCATCATTTCTAGACTGCGGCACATTTTACCAAACAACATCCTCCATATGCTTTACAATTCTCTTATTCTACCATATCTATCATACTGCAACCTGGCCTGGGGGCACTCTACAACCTCCAAATTGCAAAAACTAATCACTCTACAAAAGAAAATAATTCGTATAACTACAGGTACTGTGCTCCCCGATGTCACGTCGACCATTTGTTCAAACAATTTAACATACTAAAATTTACCGATATGAATAAACATCAACAAAGCATTTTTATGTACAGATGTACAAACAATTTTTTTTCCTGAAGAATTTTGTAATCTCTTTCAATTAAATTCTACGTTTCATAAATACGAAACCAGACACGCAAATCACATTCATCTACCCAAGCACAGAACCCTATTATTCCAACATAATATCCGGTACTCAGGACCCAAGCTGTGGAACGTTATCCCTGAGACCCTGACACAATAAAATACTCCGCATCTCTCGCTAGCTTCTCAAGGAGGATGAAAAAATATTTCACTTCATCTTACAAATAATATGGTTTAAGACACTTCCCCACCCTCCATTGTATCTATTCTCACTATTCTTTCTTCTCTCTGCCTCTTCGTGAATATTTCTCTTTTCCGTACAATTCTCATGTTGCACCTCCATTCTCCCCCACTTTTTCCTCTTCCCCCCCCCCTTTTTTTTTTCCTCCCCTTATTTCCCCTCCAATCAAGCTCAGCGGTCTCTTTCTTTTTTTGTATGTAGTTATTTTCTTTTTATATATTTATTATGTAATAATGTATTATGTACTAAGGGCACTCTCGCCCCAAGCTTTTGCTTTTAGAGGTGTGTCCTCCAACTATGTATGTATCACATTAGTGTATATTTTGTCATATTTTTTGTTCAAAATACATGTACATTATTTTGCTCATTTATTACTTTGTATATTGAAAAGTTGGAAATAAATGTCTTTTGTATATTGAAATTGAAAAAATACTATAGGGTCTGCATGGTAAAGTGGTATACCGCCATCACTTGGCAGTGATTGGTCACTAAAATTGCATTCATAAATCATGACAGAGTATGGGCTGGACGGGCATTCCTTTATCTTATTATTCATCATATATCATCGATAAGGGTATCTACCGTCATTATCAAAAAGTGGGAGGAGAATGCTGACTAAGGATATTAATCACTGCATGGAGATATTTTTCTTTACTCAAGTGATGTCCCCTTTTCTCTCTCTTTTTTTTTTCTTCAACATCATCAAATTCACACTTGTCAATCAATTGGATTGAAGCACACACCTTATAATGTTGCGATTGAAAGAAATTTAATTTTTCTTCTGCCATCATTATTTTGTTGTTGTTGTTGTTGTCTTTTACATTTATGAAAACCTAACATCATATATATTTGCATAAAATAGAGATAATTCATATTTTAGATATTATTTCGTTTTATGCTCGTCATACTTAGTATCTTTGGATTAAAAAAAAAATCACATCATGTATTAAAGTACCTGTACACCAACTCCCCCCCCCCCCCCTCTCTCTCTCTCTCTCTCTCTCTTTCTCTTTCTTAGATTCGAAGTTTCTCACTTCTGCGAATTTTCAACAATCGTGATTCCCTACTAAGACATATTTAAATAATGGAAATTACGCTGGAGCTATAGGAGAAGAAAAATGAAATATAATAACATAAGAGCATGTGATGACTTCGCAACATGATTCAGTAGAAATAATGCGATACTCGGAAAACACGCAGACTCTCTTCTCGATAGACAACAAATAGCTTCAGAAAATAATGTTACCTTCCACGTATATACACATGTACCGATCTGCCCACGGGAATTATTCGGTGGAGCCCATTACCAAGGACTGAGCGAAACCTAGCCTTTATTATGCTCATTGTGGGATTATTTTATATTTAATATAACTTTATATCAAGCAAATAACAAAATATGTTTTTCAGATCTTCCCACCCATGCACCTATACCTCAGACAAGGATAAACCGAATGAATATCTAGGGCACATTCAAGGAGAACAGTACAGCTGTAATTTCAACTGATTCAAGACAGCAATATGCTCTTGTGTATACGCTTTTCACCTTTTCAGAATGCGCCATCGTGGCTCTTCCCACCGTCTAACCAGCACATTAACAAAAAACAAAAACAAAAAATAAAAAAACTAAAAACTAAAAACTAAAAACTAAACACACACGCTGTGGCTGCAAGATTTTCTTGATGATTATCCTAACACCTTATTACGATGTGTTTTAATCCAGAGTCGTAGCATTGATCCAGATGAAATGCAAATTAACAAGGCCACCGATTAGTGGAAAGGTGTGAGAGGGGGTCCTGTCATCGTATTTTCTCATCCTTTCCCCTTCTATTTTTTCCTCTTAAAAAAAAAAAAACATATCGTCAATCAATGGGGGGGGGGGGGGGGGAGGAGGTTACTAGCCCCGGTCCCCCCGCATCTACGCCACTGATTATTTTATTTCAAACATAAAACTATATTAATTTGCACCGTCATCAAGAAAATATTTACTTTCATTGTATATTAGACTGATAAGAATTATTGCAAAAATCTTAAAGGGAATATTTAACATTTTTCCTGAGGTAGTTCTTTTTTTTGGGGGGGGGGGCTTGAAATGTTTGGAAAAAACAACAACACACGATCCCCTTTTGAAACCACAGTGGCATATTTTAAAGACAGAAGCCAAAAGGTGCCCCCTTTTGAAATATTGTTTGTTTATTTGTTTTGTTTTTGCTGGTCAGAAATTTTTCTAAATTGTGCCCCGGGCCCACCCCCACCCCCATTATTAATTAATTTTTTTTTTTTTTACCAAATCCTGATTTCTTCCCTGTTCAATTATAATATCTCACGGATGAAGCAAGGTCATGAGGTCATTAATATACTATTGGGAGTATTTTTTTCTCCTAAATCTAATTTTTGTCTTAAAGAAGTCATAATTAATGCGTAAATACCAGCTCTATAATTCTACTCTCTTTTCGTTTAAGAACTTTTTTTTTTTTTAATGAAAAGAACATTTCATTTTCAAATCACACACACACAAAAAAAACCCTCCTTTCCATGCGCCCCACGTACTCATAGGTATAAAGAGTTTGTGTGTGTGTGTGTGTGTGTGTGTGTGTGTGTATGGGGGGGGGGGGGGGGGGGTCCGCCATCACAATCCATGTTTAAACTCTATATAGACGTGCTTCCGAATAAATAAATTCAAGTGTAGGCCAAAGCAAATCCGCAGCAATAAAACAAATTGAGATTGATTGAGATGGCAGTCCGACCAATCCAAAAAAATATCTTGAGTCAGCAACGCACTTTCGAAATTAAAAAGAGAAGATATAAAAGCAAATATCTCGAAATTCATATCTATCCAAATGTCATCCATATCTGTGTCTGTAAGAGGCAACGTTATTTATGACATGCATGGATGAAGATAAAAGAACAAAGATACGATTGCACGGGACATCTGATTCTTAAACTGATGCTCGAAGAAAAGTATACAAAGCAATATCTTGTAACAGTATCACGAAGAGTGTACGGAATTTTAATAAAAAGGTCAGTTCGAACCGATGATTATGTTTTGGACGACTTAGATATTCTCACTGATTTTCATGAAAGATATTTAATAAGGTAAGATTAATTATGAAATAAAAGAAAAGACTCAAATAATATCTGTAATGAATTAAAGTAAATTCATTTGTTCAACATAGAATATTATACAGGCTTAGAGACTTAAATTTATATAAAAAAAACATATTTTATATTTTAATAAAATAATTACTGACCACAATCAAAGAGGTTTTTAATAGTCGAGTAAAATGGGACAGTCATAATAACATAATATTGAGGAAATGAAAGATGATTCAAATGGAATTGCCATCACTCTTATCATGGGACGTAAATTTGAGTAGACATGTTTCATAATGCTTTTGTCGTAGGATGATATGCTAGTTCTCATGCTCAGCCCCCCCCCCCCCCCCCATTTTCAAAAAGGCTCCGCAGCCCCTGTTTTATGTCCACGTTTTCCAGATTTGACTTCTGATTATGCCCGTGAGTAATGAAAATGCCATGAGATACGGGCCTGATCGTTGAGGAGCGGGGTGAAAATGTCATGCCATCAAAATATGCTTCTCGGTCCCAGGTGCATTGTAAGACAAGACTATTTCATAAAAAGACGGTTTATTAAGGTCGGCTTTCAAAATTGCCTTGAATAATATAAAAAAATGGGGCATCTGCGTGATTTGATGCAAAAGAAACTCGAGGTTTAATGTCTCGCCCACTTGGTCTTTTGTGAAGCTGGAACTATATGATTCGAAATACACAAAATCGAAAAGGACACGAGCTCTGAGTAGCAGGCATAAAATAATTTACCTTTGCCTGATAAACGATGTGGGTGGTATCCGTAGTACTTGTATGCGATTTTCTCTTTATATTCAAATTGGTTATACTGTTTAAATTACCGATATTCATCATATCGAAAACTCTTCACGTTATAAAGATAAGATGTGAGGGAGAGAGACGGATAGAAAGAGAGAGAGAGAAAGAGAGAGAAAGGGAGAGAAAGAGTGAGAGAGAGAAAGAGAGAGAGAGAAAGAGTGAGTGAGAGAGAGAGAGAGGGGATAAGCATACTGGGGAGGGGGAGAGAGAGAGAGAGAGAGAGAAGGGGAGAGGAAAAAGAGAGATTGGAGAGAAGAGACAGAAGGGGGAGAGAGGGGGGATAAGCATACAGGGGAGGGAGAGAGAGAGAGAGAGAGAGAAGGGGGAGAGGAAAAAGAGAGGTTGGAGAGAAGAGACAGAAGGGGGAGAGAGGGGGGAAAGTGAGAGTATATAGAGAGGAGGTAGAGAGAGGGGAAATCACATATAGAGAGAACTTTATTTATTTAAAGATATTCATTAAGCAGAATAAACACAAATAAGAAAACTTGATAATGATACGACCATCGATAGTGATAGACGAAAAAAAAAATACCTAAGCATGTTGCGGGCTGGTGGGGGGGGGGGGGGGGGGGTGGGGAGGGCGTTATGAATAGACTCAAATACATATTTTAAATTATGAAGGAGTAAACTTTGTGTTAATATATGAAAAGCAAGAATCTCCTTGATGCACATGACTACGGACAGAAGTGAACATGAAATGAAAGGTATGGTAAAAATTATAAAAGGCCGCGTTACCGACCGGAGGACAGATTAAAGGGACCAATAAAAACCTTCAACCCCTTTTCATGTCAAGCCGCCATGCATGCTCATGCTCACTATGTTACACACATCCATTCGTTGAAATCCAACGCCAGATGCGAAAGAGTCAAGTTCATTTGTAAATGACGCAAATCAAAACCCCGATAGCCGTGGGGAATGTTCTTTAGTAACGTAAATGAAGTTACTGTCAGCAGTAGATAGATAGTGGATAGAAAAGTTATTCAAACTGGTAAATCGGTTATCATATGTCACTGTACATATAGTGTCAGACAACATTTTGTTCCAACACGGAAAATGACTAGGTTGGACTTTTTTGTTTCTTGAAGGACCTGTAGCAACATGATATCGATATTGAGTACAGCCCAGACGGAAAATGCGCTTTAAGGCATGTTAGGAGAGAACCGGAAATTGATAACAAGTATTAGGGTTCCCCCCCCCCCCCCATTACGTCACAGTCGAATGACTAATTCACCAATTTGAGATTTTCATTATGTGTTTTAAATTACCACTTTAAAATATTCGTTACTCCAATTTTATTCAAACTTTCACTTATTTTTATATATACTTTCTCTTAGTTTCCTTTGTTCACCCTGTTCAACCTGTTAGGAGGGTTAGATAAACCTTTTAATGCTATCCCCTTTTCTTCCATTCTCCCTCTCCAGGCAACTCTTCCATGCACCTCTTTTTAATCACTTTTACAACACACTAATTTTTTTTCATGCGTGTACCTAATTCACTGTTGTCGTAATCTTCTTCTCCTTCCCCTCTTCTGCACGGTATGAAGTACAAACTAAACCCCCTGTCATACCATCTGTAAACTTGTGCATGAATGGAAGGCTCCTGCACCATTTTCTTCACGCCCTTCAACAATTTCTCCCCTTTTCATCCTTATTCTCCATCTCAAGGCACTTCATCTTTGGGCTTTTTTGTTTCTTATAATACGCTTATGTCGTATACATGTTCCTACAACATTGTTGTCGTAATCTTCCTCCCTTCCCTCCTTCTGCACGGTATGAAGTACAAGATAAACTCCTGTCATATCATCTGTAAACTTGTGCATGAATGGAAGGCTTTTCCATGATCGAGTACACATCTACCTTCCTCTTACAAAAAAAAAAAGCTTGAGTGCAGGAGGAGTTCACCTCAGCTACAAGGGTGAAGTGCTTGATCAATACGGACGCCCTGTTAGCTAAAGAGATAGGGTCGTGCACTTTCTCCTTTTTAATAAAGTTGTCCCCATCACATGGCCATGTCTTGTTCTCTTTCACCTGTCTGGTAACCTTTACTTTAAGACTTGAATCCAAGACAGTACAAGGGCATCGCCAGAATATTGTGAATGGGGGGTGGGGGAGGTGATATCGGGCCAAAGTAAATATTTGCCGACGATATCAGCCTAAAATTCACTGACAAAATTGTATCATAATCGAAAATGACAAGGTCCTCAAAGAATGGAATTTGCTAACGAGGAAAAAGGGTTACAGACAAAGTTACATAAGTCATCGTTTTGCCGACATTTTTTTTTTTTAATTGGGGGTGTCATAACTTCACCTACCCCACCCCCTTTATTCACGCCCCTCATCAGAGATTTTGTTTGCACTCGTGATATCTGTTGCTCGTTTAGCGTTTGCCGCTGCCACCCCGAGTGTTTGTCCCGCTGTGAGGCTTCAAACATGACCAAGAAAAATGCATGATCAGGTATCCTTTATCTATGTAAAAGAGTTCCACCCAGGGATGAATTCGAGGGGGGGGGGTGCAAGGGGGTCGGGACCCCTCCTTTTTTTTTTTTTTTTTTTTTTTTTGCTTGTCAGCGATTCTTGTGTTTATTAAATCAACACCTCCAAAATTGATGACTCTTTTTTTTTCTCTCTCGTCAGAATTTTTTCTGGAAGTTGGACCTAACTCCTCATTTAACAAAAACCCGGAGCTCGCTCCTGACGCCTATCATGGTTTCAATAGAAGACGATAAAGAATAGAGGGATATGCGAGAACATTATCTGAGAGATTACTAAATTGTGTATTATACTCCTGCATGCAGGGGTGTCGATCCGTTTTTTTTTTGTTGGTTTTTTTTTTGGTATTTTTTTTGTATTTCATTGTTTGGAAGGTTTTGCATCATTTTTTTTTTACACCTCCGGATATATTGGGGGGGCAAAACGATTTGTTTGACCCCCCCCAATATTTTCTTGGGGGGATCGACGCCCCTGCCTCCATGCCTTGAACACCTCTGACAATGGGTATTTACACTCATGTTCTCCTCGTTTATCATGACTTGTTTGTAGCCATTTTAGGTTCCTCTGTTCATCATTTTGTGCAAGAAACAGCTCCTGTAGCACTTTTTACTTACAAGTTTGAAGTTATCTTTTCTCAGAAAGGCAAAAAGTAGCAAAATTTGCCGATCGTTTGTTTATATTTTCATAATTTCTGACCCAATTCCAGAGAAAATTTCGTCCCTAGGCAATTTTAGGTTCCTCTGTTCAATTATTGGTGCTATTAAATTTTCGAAATCTTTTCTAGTTTTCAGGCCCTGTGCGCGAACTTTGGTCACCGCGAAATATAGTCACACTACCATATGTAGAAAATTATTTTTTTCAAAAATACTGAATCTAAAATAATACGTTTCTCCAGACAATCTTCATGAAAGTGGTGATAATCAATTCAAATGCATATATTTTTGCACCATTGCTTACATATTTATCATAAATTATCCACATTTTTTCATTGGTTACTTTGCTTCTGGTCATTTTCATCACGTGAAAAAAACCCCGAAACAAAACAAATAATAAATACTGATATGAAAGTTGAATATTATTTTGATGAAGAAACGGATTTTTTTTTCAAATTATTTGATCATTTCACAGATACCGTTACGTAATTGAGGACAAATTATACGTTTTTGAAGGTCAACATCGTGTGATGTTCGGCCACAGTTTTTGGCGGCTGTAATGCCAAATTTAAAAGGCGTTCGGTTCAAGAGTTTGTAGCTTATCCTGCCAACTAAGTGAGTACAACTTGATGTGATTTTTGTATCGAGATAATTAATGCTATTATGAAAATCATGGGTGTGTGTTTATGAATGAAAATACACAACAAAGAAGTCTAGTTTTGTATGCAAACCTTTTGGTATAAAGAGCAAATTTGACGTAATGATTAATGAACAGTTAAATCTAAGTAAATGCAATATATTACTATTTACAAGAGGTGTTCGTAAACTTTATTCTGGTGTTTGGATATTTACAGTTTAAAGGCAAAAGGATATTTTGATGATTCATTAACCGTCGTAGTAGACCTGAAGTAAAAGTTGACTGAACAAAGACTACGTACTTCAGGGCTTTTAGCAGGCAGTGTGTACGTGGAATTTCAAAACGGGATACATTTAACAGAGAATAATGTATATTTATGCCTTTTTAGTATTTAAGCAAAGCAAAGAACATGAAGTTATCATATACACAGTGGCGGATCTACATAGAAGGATAACCGGCCCGTGCCCCTTCCCCCTTGAAACCCAACTGGCATAATCTTACGTACACAATAAAAAAAAATTGCCCCCTTTAAATGTACTGTGCCCCCTCTTTTACAAAACCCTGGATCCGCGCCAGTATATACAAATATGAGCTTTATTATGAAAAATGGGCTGAGTTTGTGATATTGCTTTATTATAGAAACATCTTTTAGCAGCTAAGAGTTATTCATGAAGGGCTTGATTTAAATTCATTTAGTTTAGATCTAAATCAACAATTTGTGAAATATCTTGGTTTTATATCTTGAACATGCGGGATGTCCTTATTAGTATTACAGTGACTCTAAAGGAAATTCTGATCTTAGAAGTTTATGGTTTGATAAAACAAAGGCAGTGTTTTGTTGCATAAATTATTGTTTTTTCAGATAGCCAGAATTTAACAAAGTTTTCATGACAATTTGGTGAAGTCATTTTAGTATAGGCTTTGTTGATAGTAATTGAAAAGATGTCATACCATACTTTTCTTGACCTTGTTGCTTCATTTCTAAAACCTGAATGTTTCTAAAAAGATGACACTTGCATAAGTAGTACTTGAGAAATAATGTATTTCTGGTTTATAGGCATTTACATATTCAAATTAATGCTCAGGTAGATTTGCATTCTCTAAATGCATAGAACCGATTTGAATAGAAGTGGTATATATCTTGATATTGAACTATTATGAGACAAATTAAAAAACTTAAATATCATTGATGCAAAATGAAGAGACAAAATTATACAATTGGATATAAATGTGGAATGCACTTCAGATTATTAGTTCTCATATGAAAAACCATTTACTTCAAACGTTGATATCAGTGAGACGAGTTGACTTATATATTCATGAATGGTTTATTCTGTTCATTTCAGATTGAATGAAAGAGGCTTTGGCATACATACAATCAGGGGCGGATCCAGGATTTCGTATAAGGGGGGGGGGGCACACAAATGCAGGATTGTCAACTTTGGGAAACTGCTTGGAGGGAGACCCATATTTTTTTGATCTCTCGCCAGCCCTCCCCCCAAAAGGGGGGGGGGCACGGGCCGGGATTGCCCCCCCCCCCTAAATCCGCCACTGCATACAATTTCCCTCGCATCTGCTAGCAGGTACATCATCGACATCTTCCTCATCACCACCACCATCATTATCTTCATTATCATCATCATTATCATCATCACAATGTATCAGTGTTACAGAATGCAGGAGAGATAGCACTGCCCATCTTGGCTTCCTATGATGTCATGAGATGTCATCGACCCCAGGCCTACTGCTTTATTGCTCATCATCATCATCATCATCATCATCATCATCATCATCATCATCATTATCATCATCATTATCGTCATGATCATGCATTATCACCACTATCTGGTATCCTAGAAGGTGTGCAAATGTTTGTTTGTTTTTTTGGGTTTTTTTTGCAGGACAGATAGGGTACTGAATCGGTCATCTTGGCTTTTTTAACTCTCGCATTTAATGTCATCGACCCGTAGCCCACTACTTCATTGCTTCCCATATCTATATCATAACGACCTTAATGAGTACAGACTGACAGATGAGGGATCTCTACTCTCTTTATTTTAACTACAGTAATAAAAGTTCTCGATTGCTTGTGACGGCAGTCGTGAATAGGCGATGCTTGTCCCATGGTCATTTGCTGTCCCAGACGTTACACTGTACCCGAAATAAACATGGCAATTGTCATTTGCCTCATTATTTGGTCAGATCCAAGCTCTTGTTGATGGTCGATGGTTTAATGGTTTATTTTACCTGACTGATAAGAAAGCATGTGTATGCTTGTAAGTATGCAACCAAGGCACCGACGGCTTGAAGTCCACTCCAAGGGAATTGGTAATGAGGATTAATTCCTGACCAAAGGGCACTAGCGCATCCACTTGCATGGTTTCGAACCCTGGTCACCCAGTTACGAGACCACAGACTGCTCTACCAGTGCCACTGAGCCATCGCACCTCCTTCAAGTACACACAATAATATAGGGCTATCAATTTGATAGAATCATCGAGTGTTCTAAAAGTGATGAAACGGGGTAACCTCGCTAGTCATAAGGACCACTATTCATAAGGACCACTTATTCATAAGGACCGCTATCCATAATGCGTGACTAAATGAATAGCGGTTTTGTACGAATAGCGGTCCTTCTGAATAGCGAGCAAACCATAGACAAATTTCCTCGCTAACCATAAGGACATCCATTCATAAGGACCACTATTCATAACTACTCATAAGGACCGCTATTCATAGCGCGTGTTAAATGAATAGCAGTTTTCTATGAATAGCGGTTCTTATGAATAGCGAGTGGACCCGGATGAAACTCAGTGACGTATGGGACAAAATACCTTGGACTGCCCTGGATCGTGTAGATCAAACTATCTCTTCTTCAGAATCACGTAATTATTGTGTGTACTTGAATTACAATTGTCGTCATTAAATCGTGTGTATCGCCAACCCAGTGTTTGAAAGGGATATAGGGGAGGGGGTGTCAGACTAAATTTGCCTACAAGCCTTCTCCCAAATATCTAATTTGCCCGGGGAAACAGATCATCCGATGTTTAGATTTGGGATATGAAGTTTATTCGTTTGATAGGGATTAGTCCTCAGACTAAAAACTCAGACTTTGTTACCACGACTTGGCATTTGTAGAGTCACAGTCTGTTGATTAAGACAGACGGAGATCATTCAGTAATGTAAATTATAGCATTATTATTGTTATTGAATAGAGAAGTTACAACTTGACAGAATGTATAGAGATAATCTGTTGATGTAGAAAGAAAGATATACTTTCAGTATAAACATTTTTCATCCTCATTTTCTTTTCTTTAATCTTGAAAGTTTTGGGCTAGAGGAATTCCACATGAAACTTGCAGATACAATATTTCATTTATCTGTCGGAAATTCAGGAATGATATGTTTCGGAAGACACTTTTCATTTGCCTTTTTTTTTTAAACCTCCTCCAGTCGTTATATTAAAATAATGTTTTATTGTGTCTATGTGTTGTCCTAAAGTCATTGCTGTATACAAATTCCATGACTTAATGATGGGCGTGTCTTTTCATTTTTGTCATACATGTTTATACTTACAGATGTCAAGCCACTTGGATGTGTCTGAATATCCTGCTGCTTCTTCAAGCTAATTTGTTGTCTACTATTTCGTTTTCTAACGTCGGATCATCGTATCACTGCTTCTTCGGTGCTATTTGTGATGGCGGGTGGTATCCAGGTTTTCTTAAGATGGGGGAGGGGGGATTTCAAAAATGAAAAAAACAAACAAACAAACAAACCCGAAGAAATTATCAACTTTTCCTGGTGTCTTTTAGAGTCGGAATTTAAAAGGGAAGGGGCACTTCCCCCCTTTTTTTTGCACGTAAGGTATGTCCTATTGGTTTGGGGAAAAAAAGGGTTACGGACCGGTTATGTCCCACTTCCCCTAAACCCGACAGTGTGTGTGATGGGAAGATTCGACCTTGTCAATTCTTGAATGTTTCGTATCACCGAGACACATCGCTTCTGGAATGTGAAATGTTTTGACATTTCAATTTCAATGGATTTAGTTACATCATTTAGCTCGAGATGCCCCTTATTGAAGGGGCGATTTATCAGTGGCTAAAGATATGAATTGGGCGAGATTTAGACCTTAATCCGCACTTGCGGACTGGGGTATGCAGGAGTTATGATAGTGTTACAAGAGCTATATTCAGGATAGTACATGTCAGGATTTTTATAAGCATATTATAACACCATTCGCTTGTGACATCAACGCTCTATACCGGGTGTCCCCCCAAAAAGCGGAACGGCGGATTTTAAGTATTTTGCCTTCTAAAAGTATATAATTTTTGTACATCACTGGGTAAAGCATCTTCTACCAAAGAGAATGATACCAAGATCACTGAATTTCGTTAAGTAATTTTGATTCCATGCCCGTTTGTTAAAACACAGTCATTTTCAAATTTCGCTTGATTTTTACGACCGATGAGTGTAAGATCGGATCGGGAATGAGTTTTAGTGAGCTGTAGCTCGGGAAAAGTGGAAACGACGCTTATTATTGTACATGCCATATGAAAAGCCATTCCTGACACAATTCTACTCTCATCGGTCGCGAAAAATATGCGAAATTTGAAAATGACTGTATTTTAAGAAACGGGCATAGAATCAAATTTACTTTACCAAATTCAATGATCTTGATATCATTTTCTTCGGTAGAAGATGCTTTACCCAATGATGTACTAAATATATATACTTTTCGAAGGCAAAGTACTGAAAATCTGCCGTTCTGCTTTTTTTGGGACACCCGGGTATACATACACTCATTTTGATCAAGGAGTTGTTTTGATGAGAAGTGGAGTGATGCATAACATGAAACATTGTTTTGCAGCTACTTTTGCCTAAGGGGGAAGGGGGTGGAGGGTATAACATAGAGTATAGTTTTTTTTTAGCTACGTTCATACGGGACTTGTAGTTTCGAAACTTCAAGTTAGCGAAACTTTAAGTTAACGAAAACACGACTCCCTAACCGCAACGAGGGTTCACACGAGCCCGAAACAACGAGCTGAAACTACAAGCCGAGCGATTGTTGTGGTTAACCCCGGAACTAGATACTACCGATTGTGTGTATAGTACACATACAGATCCTGTGTTCATAATTCGCGTGAAGGGTATGACCCGGAAATTTAACATGAACAGCGAGGTCATCCTTAACCACAAGCTTGCGAAACTTGGAGTATATTCCGTTCACATGGGTCGCAACTGCGACGGAGGACCCCCGCTGCGTGTGGTTTCGGCCCCACGAGCTCGCTTGTGGTTCTAGAACTACAAGTACAAGAACTGCAAGTTTCGAAACTACGAGTCCGTTCATACGGGCGGAAACTACAAGATAACTACAAGTTAACTTAAAGTTTTGAAACTACAAGCGAAACTTAAAGTTTAGCTCCCATCGTGTGAACGTAACTGTTATTTGCTCATTGAACATTTAGAAGGACGTGCTTTTACGATGGTTGTTTTTCTTGAATCTTAAGGGTAGTTGCACATTCTAATTTGTTAATGAGTGGACTGCATGGTCCATTAGAAAGCGGAAAAACTGGTAAGATGATGTATTGCCCCGTCATCCGTTTCATGCTGATATTCTATATTACAGTCTTCAGTCTTCCGTAGGCTCCCGTTTCTCTCTCTCTCTCTCTCTCTCTCTCTCTCTCTCTCCCACCCCCCCCCCTCTCTCTCTCTTTCTCTGTCTGACTTTCTGTCCGTCTATCTTTCCAACTCTCTCTCTTTCTCTCTCTCTCTGTCGCTTTCTCAGGCTCTCATCATTATCTGCCTGTGACTCTCTATATCTCTTTCTTTGACTGTCTCATTCACATAAATCACATATACAGCATAATATCACATTCTCATTTGAATGATTCTTAGCTGTGTTCTTCCCTTCCGTATGTTATCTTATCTCTCTGACTTTTCCCGACCCTTCCTCTTTCTCTCAACCCTCCTCTCTCACCTCATCCCAATCTCTCTCATCCCCCTTCGTCCCTTCTTTTCTATTCTCTCCTTCTCTCTCTCTTTCTCTCTTTTTAAGTAATCACAGTTTTCTGCTTTAGAAAGCATTTTGTAGCCACCATCTTAATGAGAGCAGTGAACATGAACCCACAGGGAGATTATTCTAGTACGTTACGGCGTCTATCGTTTCCGCGGATTCTGTAGGTTGCATTTCTGAGTTAGGCGTCGTGACATTGCTGAACAAGCTGTGTGTGTGGATGTGTGGGTGTGTGTGTTTGTGTGTACTTTCTTCCCCTTCTTCTTCTCCCCCTCCTCCTCCTCCTTTTTCTTCTACTAATGTGTTTTCATGTAAGATCTTTTGATCTGCCGGGATGCCATTTCTCCGAGATTTCTTCGAATTGAAAACAAGTTGGGCATTCCTATATTGCTGGGTTATCACAGGGGAAAACATTTTTTTTTTTAAAGAAGACATTTAGAGTCTTCCACTTCTGGCTCTGGCTCTTCATGGCTGTCCCCGATGCTAATCACTTACTGCACTTATTTCGCCACCCCGGGACCTATGTCTTTAGCTACGTTCATACGGGACTCGTTTCGAAAATTTAAGTTAGCGAAACTTTAAGTTAACGAAACCACGACTCCCTAACCGCAACGAGGGTTCATACGAGCCTGAAACAACGAGCTGTAACTACAAGCCGAGCGATCGTCGTGGTTGACCCAGGAAGTAGATCCTATGGTATGACCCGGAAATTTAACATGAACAGCAAGGTCATCCTAAACCACAAGCCTTCGAAACTTAAAATTTGGTGCGAAACTACGACGGAGGACCACCCACTGCTCGTGGTTTCGACCTTAACCACAAGCTAGCTTGTAGTTTTAGAACTACAAGTAAACTTAAAGTTTCGAAACCACGAGTCCGTTCATACGGGCTGAAACTACAAGATAATTAGGCCTACAAGTTAACTTAAAGTTTTGAAACTACAAGCGAAACTTAAAGTTTAGCTCCCATCGTGTGAACGTAACTTATTTCTGTTATGGCATCTCTAATATTTCATGCTTGACCATTTTGCCCTAACACTACTTTCAACTTGTGATTTCACACTTTCAATATGTATTCACACGCAAGAATGGAAAAATAGGTTTCGTGAAGGCGGAAAATAATTGGTTTCCTGAAGATGGCAGAGATTTATTGAACTTTTGAAATCTATTGAATCCTCCGTCTCACATGAAGCAGAAAATTTTCAAATGTGAAATGGAGTAAGTAGATCTTATAACACAGGTGTAAGCCTAACCATTAGATACCACAATCTGATTTATTTCTTAATGAGACGTGTAGATCCATAAGACAAAATTCTTTGAAAGTTTGACTATAGCATCGATGCAGATGAACACAATTTGAGCTATGTATGAAATTGGCGGTCAGCCAGTCTGACTATTTCTATTATTTTCTTTAACAGAAGATATGTTTTCCTTAAAAATGTTATACTAATCTACGTAGGTGTGGACAGGTTTAATCAAAATTTTATTATTTTTCTTGTTTTACTTTCTTAACTACGCGAATATACCATTTCCCCTCATCTTATCAGACGCAGGCAGCAGCAGCAATGCAATTGTATGGAGAATCGATAGACACACGGTGTAATCGTTTTACCACTCATGTTCCGCGAAACATTCCACGATTTCATTAATGGCGGAAACTACGACATTGCGCCGTATGAAGGCTTGCGACACAGCTGCTGTCCGGCACACGTACGAGTCTCACTCTTCTCCTCTTAATCTCATCATCACTACATCACGTGGCGAAGCGATATAAATAAAAACTTGATGCAAAACCCAACAAGCTACCGGATCCAGAGTCATTGAACTCTGATGTAAATCGGTAACGCCATGATTATTCCCTATAGTTTCAAGAAAATCTCTTACTAGATTTGCAAGAAATCAGCTCTAAGCGTTTCTTGGAAATTTGATCAAACACTACCGCCTTGTCTTTACTCCTGCTTACTGAAGCAAAGTGTATATTACCCTGGGGTGTGTATAAATGAATTTCATCTTGGATGCATAAAATGCAACAAAAAACAAAAAACAACAAGAAAAAATCTTTACAAAATGACGCAGAAAAGGATAAAAGGGAAGGTCTTTGATTTAAACAAAAAAAACAAAAAAAAAACTACCCATTATTGATGTAAACGTTCGGATGTTATGATTCCAAGATGTGTACAACACAATCATGAGTGATTTCGTGCAAACTTAAAGATGGGAAATCTTCCAGCTAATCTCACAGACAAATTGCAACGTAAAACACATTGTCGATTTCTTTCCCATCATGTATCATCAATTATTATTGACCGTTTCATATAATACCCCAAAATATAACAAGACATAACAAAGTCGTTATAGTTGTGAGAAAATATTTTCATCTTTGAATTGCTTGGGGTTTCGAAAACATGATCTTGGTTAACATGAATAACTTAATGTATTACTTTTGTTGTTTCTGTCGGAAATTGTGCATACTCTTTCGTTAACAAAAACATGAAAAAGGCACACGCATCATATATGTGCCGTCAAAATATGTGCCGGTCACTTATCACCTATAACGATAGATATTACTATAGAAATCTGTAAAAATGGTTAAAGATCGGTATTGCCCAACAATTTACGTCATTGATCCTATATCATCGATCTTCTGATCCTATATAAATACCTTTTCCACATAGACCGATGTTATAGTTATCGTTCGCTGTGAATGTGATATGTGAACGGCCCTTAAATCACTCCATCGGTCTCTGAGCGACATACGTTAATGACAGAAAACAAACTGCGAGTATGATTCATGTCAGGCGTACGTGGTGCTTGTGTAAACTATGTCTGAAAAGCATCGTATCACCGCCACCGTCGCAAACGGCTTCTTGGTTTGCGGAGTATATTTGTTTTGTTTTCTCTGAAACGAATAGTCTTCCATCACGGAGGTATAAAGTCAATGAATAGTGTGTGGGTTTCATTTTGATTCTTAAATTGGCTCTGTTTGGATGGCATAATTAAACCATGTACCTTATGTCGAGTGAACTGTGAACTACATATGTGAGCAGAGATACTGATATTATTCTTCGTCTCATGTAGAGCTCCTGCGTACGGTACAAATCTCATTCTAATTTTACATGTATGTTTGTCCAAATTTCTAAGAAAATCCAATTACATGGTTCTGCACATGTACTGGGTTTCACGGTTGAGTAAGACATTCCACGTTGTGGCCAGATATCACATAAAGATAGACGTATTAGTTATATTTTCTTCGTCATGTTTTCGTCAGATCTATGACAAAACAACAGCAGAAGATGATGTTGGTTCTCAAGAATCCTTACTGTGTCATAGTTTCTCTAATTTCATTTTGAAGATATAGATAAGCATGAAGAACGACGTAAAACGGATCCCTGACAGAGCTGATGACTGTTGGTGTATATTATCATACATTCTCCGAATTGTTATTTGTAAAGATTTCTCTTTCCCTTTACACTTTCTTAAAGCTCATAGACAGTCTCGGTAGCAAAAATCATACTGGCCAGAAACTTATCTAACATAGTCACATACTATTCTCCTTTTATCATAAGACACATGTACGAGATTAATTAACATTCCATTCACAATTTCGAACAAATTTTAGTGTAAATATCTGTAAGAAACGCTTGGTAGCGGCTTTTCACTGTACGCTGAGACCATACCACCCGAAGGTTCCCCACACAATAAACCCAGCGCTTCGCACTATGTGTAGCGTATTCTATAACACACAGCAATCCTCATGTGAGTAATGTGTGTGGCCGTTGTTCGAATTTACATCCCCTCTTATTTGGGCCAGGGATTTTTATTCTTTTCACCTCTAATTCGATAAATATTTCACTTGAGGAGGAAAAAATTTCACAGCATCTTAGTTATGTTAGTACCCTGCTATTTATTAAGTAAAATCAAAGAAATCTCACGAAAAGTTTTTGAGGGCTTCCCAAAACTATCTAATACCTTTAACGTTTGCAGCGAGGATAAACAGTTTACATGGTTTATTGTTAGGCTCTACATGCTAAAAATGTACCGAAATGTACCGAATGGATTGAAAAGTCCTCTTGGATGATATTACTATATTAGACTCATTCGATCCGAATGTCCTATGGAAAGTCATACAGCATGTACAGTAGACACGAAGAATGTCGTGAACCAAGGTTCTTACATTCCAATGGGATGGATTTCGTCATGATACACACTTGATAATACTACGTTCGGATGGCGCGCATTATTGCTGTATCAGTGCATGTTAAGAGAAGGTTGATTTTCAGGAAAGGTTAGAAATAATTTGTGAGCTTTGTCATTCCTTTTACGCCAGTTTGGAAGAACATCATAGTAGAATTGTCCCCTGAAAAGGATTGCTCTTCAAAGAAGCTCGAAAGATACGTCACGGAGAGTTTGATTGATTACAACTTCAAAAAATCACAACTTTCTTATTTCTTATCGGTTTTTTCTTAAACTTTCACTAATCCGTTTTTCTCATTTTTCTGCTTTTATTAAAATATACTTAATACCAGGGTGAACTTTTCCTTTAATACAGGAATAAAATTATAGGCGTAGCTTGGATACTGACATTGTGGGGGCACCGATATGACTCTTTGGATACAATGCCAAGTAACAAGGTCGTAATATGCGGGAGGGGAGGGAGAGTTTTGCAGCGTCTTCTTTTCACATTCCCTTTACCCCTACATTTTCTCAATTTCGTTCTTTTTTTTGGGGGGGGGGGGCATTTTTTTCATTTTTTCGCTATTTGATGGGGGCACGTGCCCTTGTGCCCAACCCCGTATGCATGCCATCGAGTATAATATAGGTGTCGTTTTTTTTAGCATGCCAAATGAGGCATGCATTAAAACTGAAGATTTTAAAATGTGACGAATTTGTTACACTTTTCCACACACTTGCCGTGTCGAATGAGATAAGGATCCCGTTAATCCTATTTTTGTGAGGTAGTGTAGTGAATTCGGAAACCACCCTCGGTACAATTACGGCGACTTTTGAAATGAATGCTCTTGTTTTCTCACCCATTTCTGGGAACTAATCTAATCAAACAGTATTGTGATATCATTGAAAAGTCAGGGGACGGTTGGGGAAACGTGAGCGATGGATAACTGATCGTAACATGTACATATCTACAGTAGATCAATATAGTCTTCTTAGAATCAGAAGGATGTTTACTAAATTTAGGGGGATATGAAGGTTGTGATGCTGTATGTAACATGCAGTTATCAGGCTGGTCTTTCTTATGAACAATAAAAATCGTATTGAACCCGTTGACGACTGAATTATCTCATTCCCATAGGCTTAACACAGGAACCGTCCGGTTCCCGTAGGTAATGGGTTAATCATTAAAAGTGATATAAAAGCACTATTTGTGTCGGTGTGTGTGTGTGTGTGTGTCTCATTATGATGCGAATGGCTCTATATAATGTGTGGTATGAATAAAATGATTCTCGATTCGAGTCCTAGATGCATTAATATATATTATAATCTATATCTGCAACTCTCAGCCAAAGTGTATTGTTGAATGGGTACCTCGTAGAAATTTCCTTCATTCTTTAGGCTCCTTAGGGCAGATCGGCTAAAGCCAGGGCAGTAGCAGTACTCAGTAGGCACATTGGTATACCCTAGGATGGATATATAAACGTAGCTATTAGTATTATCATAATATTGTAGGAAAAGCATACAAAATTGTTCTGGAGAACAATTATGTATGATTCCATCCATTGAAGTGGCTTGTCGGAATCGGACGTTGCCTATCAAAAAATATGTTCTTCTCTTTGCTGGCATCGGCGTATGATGTAAAGGGGCCTTGTGCCAGTGGCATCACTGAGCCAGGAGAGGTAAATCAATCGCTGGCGTCCACGTGCCCTCCTTCCTTCAACAGCTCTAGTGAGGGCAACTGTCTCTCTAGATCATTCCTGCGAAGTATATGGCCCAAGAAGCAGATTTGTCGGGTTACAATTATAGTTTGAAGTAAAGTACGGGATGATTTGGCTCTTTCTAGGGCGTCTACATTGGTAACATGATCAGTCCATGATATTCTCATCATCCTGTGTAAAAACCACATCTCAACAGCTTCCAGGCGCTGTTGCATGGCTTTGTTTAGAGTCCAGCATTCCGATCCATACAAGAGCGTGGACCATTTTAGCAGCGCAACAAACTAAGTCTAGTGGGAAGATTAATAGTCTGGGTTGTCAGCACTCTCTCCATGTTCTTCAATGTAGATTTTGCACTTCCAATCCGTCGCTTGATCTCTTTTTCACATTTTCCATCGGACGTTCAAGCTTTTTTCCATTCACCTTCACTTTGCACTGTGATACTGGTTTGTTTATTTTTCAGAAAACGAGACAAAAGGACTTTTTGTGATATCAGCAAGCCCTTCTTCTCACTTTCCACGACTACAACATTCATGAGGTTCTGTAGTTTTTTCCTTGCAGCCACCGATCACAACAGTATCATCTGCATATCTCACATTTGTGATGTTGACACCTCCGATCTTGAACTAACTGGATGATGACTTCTGTGTATAAAGAAAACAAGTCTGGTGAGAGGATACAACCTTGTCTAACCCCGCGTTCTATGTTAAACCAGTCGCTCATCTTCCCATCTAGTTTTACAGCTGCCGTTTGATTCCTATAGAGGATTTTGATCAGTTCAATTTCTTTTCCATCAATGTATGATTACTGTTTCCGTAAAGTTAAATGCCTGGGCAGCGTTTCATCAAACCGACATAAGTACAATTTCGCCGACATTCCATTGAAAACTTGTATTAAAATCAACACGCGTTTCAATTGGATGTCGGCGAACTTTTACTTATGATGGTTAGATGAAAAGATGACTTGGTATATCATGTTATCTTTCATTCCAGTATTGTAATAAATTATTGCTTTTTGAATGTTATGTTCTTATCTTTAGGAATTTCGAATGTCAATTTCTGTAGTTATATTGTCAAAAAATGTATTATGTCAAATGTCAAACAAATTATTAAATCATTACATCTCGACTTACGGTTTAATTCCGAGGACGGTTTCACGTCCGATCCAGGACGCTTCATCCCGGGGGGGGGGGGGGGGGGGGTCACTCTCAGACAAATGTGCTACCCAAGCGCGTCCACACCCTTCAAAAATGGACCCTAAATGGCGTTTAGCACGAAGTTTAATTTCCACCCCTATACGGCGTCACATCAGAAAAACATTCCCTAAATGGCGTCAACAGTGTCATCACGCCACCCAAAAATACACTATTTGTGGCATATACATTATTATGGTACTAAGTACAATATCCTTATTGGCGTTTAAATAAATAATCCCTGTTAAGCAGGAAAACAACAAAATAACGCTTTTCGAGTACAAACAGATAAACTTTTAGTGATATCATATTTGATTTGTATGCAAACAATCCAAATCACCAATTGGTGTTATTCATATAAACTAAATACTCACTGATGAAATGAAAATGACAGGAAGTAAAATGAAAATTAACCATCGTAGAAACAGATGAAAAGCAGAATTTAAGGATTATCATAACATGCAATTTATAATACCTTAAATGTCGAAGACCGAATTTGTTAATTAGTATACTCGAAATTTCAATTCAATTTCAATTTAAAGACATTTATTTCCAACTTTTCAATATACAAATTAATAAATGAACAAAATAATGTACATATATTTTGAACAAAAAATATGACAAAATATACACTAATGTGATACATACATAGTTGGAGGACACACCTCTAAAAGCAAAAGCTTGGGGCGAGGGTGCCCTTAGTACATAATACATTATTACATAATAAATATATAAAAAGAAAATAGCTACATACAAAAAAAGAAAGAGACCGCTGAGCTTGATTGGAGGGGAAAAAGGGGGAGGAGAAAAGAAAAGAAAAAGAAGGGGAAAGAGGAAAAAGAGGGGGAGAATGGAGGTGCAACATGAGAATTGTACGGAAAAGAGAAATATTCACGAAGAGGCAGAGAGAAGAAAGAATAGAGAGAATAGATACAACGGAGGGTGTGGAAGTGTCTTAAACCATATTATTTGTAAGATGAAGTGAAATATTTTTTCATCCTTCTTGAGAAGCTAGCGAGAGATGCGGAGTATTTTATTTTGTCAGGGATAACGTTCCACAGCTTGGGTCCTGAGTACCGGATATTATGTTGGAATAATAGGGTTCTGTGCTTGGGTAGATGGATGTGATTTGCGTGTCTGGTTTCGTATTTATGAATCGTAGAATTTAATTGAAAAAGATTACAAAATTCTTCAGGAAATAAATTGTTTGTACATCTGTACATAAAAATGCTTTGTTGATGTTTATTTATATCGGTAAATTTTAGTATGTTAAATTGTTTGAACAAATGGTCGACGTGACACCGGGGAGCAGTACCTGTAGTTATACGAATTATTTTCTTTTGTAGAGTGATTAGTTTTTGCAATTTGGAGGTTGTAGAGTTCCCCCAGGCCAGGTTGCAGTATGATAGATATGGTAGAAATGGCGGTTAAAGCTGAAAAACACCCCCTTTTAAAGGAAAACGTCGACGACGCTTTAAGGCTGAAAACAGACCCTTTTTGACGCTGTTTGTGGTCGCGGTTGCGTAGCACGTAATGTGGTGAGCGCCCCCCCCCCCCCCCCCCGGGGGGGGGGGGGGGCGCTTCATCTGATTTGGTGGCGGGAAAACGTCGTTGCCAATCGGCGCAGACGCACTATCGATGTTATTGTTTTGAGTAAGAATTCGAGGAATTCTCTGGATTTTTATTCTTGTATGAAATCAGACATATGGATTGATTAAATGAATGAATAATTTAATTGTAATAATTCTTCCTCGAACACGGACATTATATCAAAGTGATGACGTAATCGTATCAATGGCGTCCGACTACTGTACTATTGCACGTTTGGTCACCCGTCATAATACAGCTGTCTGTTCTGATTGATTCCCATGGCCATTAATCAATATCGCACTTGTCTTCTCTGCTGGAGACCCTGTCAGTAGTGGACATTACCAATGGACTTGTCACGAAGGGGTTAGATGTCTACTCCTACGATGTATTATTAACGCTGCCCAGTGGCGTAGCCTGGTTCCAGTCAGCGGTGACGAGGCAGTGGTAACTTGGAGGGAGGGAGGGGCACCGGACCTACTAGGGGGATGAAATGCCAATTTCCAAACCCACCGATGATGTGGAGAATGTGGGAGAGCGTCCTATGATATTTTCACACTCCCTTTCCCCTCTCCATTTCTGTGTTTTTATGACAATTTTTTTTTTCCGTTTTATTTTTGGGGCACTTGCCACTCTCCCGTGTTCCCTTGTAGCTACGCCATCACAGAGTCCATGGAGGGTAGCGGCACCGGTTTTACTACGTAGATGGAATGTGAATTTACAAAGCCACAGGTTAGGGGGAAGGGGTCCTATAATTATCACATTATCACGTTCCCTTTCCCATCTCAATTTATTATTTTAATACAGCATTTCCCCCCTTTTTTGCCATTTGATTTGGGGCCGGTGCTCCCCACCTGTGTCCCCCTACAGCTACGCCACGGACTCTGCTGACCGCTCAAGCTTGGCCTACTGACCACGACGGAATCGCAGCTACACAGATATCACGCGCTCGATTAAATTTAAGCGATGACTGCTGGAGTAGAATCCTTTGATGTTGCCTACTTTACAATGTTAGGTCTTATTAAAATTTGATAAAATTATGATCCCTTTGTGGTAGCATTGTTTTAACTCTTAACAAGTCAAATATATTTTATGTAATTTTTATGCCTCCGCCCACCGAAGGTGGTGCCGGAGGCATCGTGTATTCCGAGTCGCCCGTCCGTCCGTACCGCTTTCTCGTTCTCGCAATAACTCAAGAACCACATGAGGTATGAACTTCACACTTGGTGCTAGTATGTATCATCATAGGAAGACGATCTGATTAGATTTTGGGGTACGTGGGTCAAAGGTCAAAGGTCATGGAGGTCATTTACTATATGGAATTTCAGGATTTTGCCTTGTTAACATTCTCAAACAATTTGAGCCATTAACTTCAAACTTGGAACTTGTATGCATCACCATAGTGAGACGAACTGATTGGATTTTTGTTCATGTAGGTCAAAGGTGACAGATCATAGAAGTCATTATATGTGAAATTAATGTTTTGCCTTTTTTCACCATATCTCAACTATTTTGTATTCATGACTAGGAGGAGATAAAGTGATCAGACTTTTTGGGTTATAAGGTGTAAGGTCAAATGGCAAAGAGGTCAATTGATATGTAATTGTATTCTTTTTATTATGGTTATCACAATATTGCAAGAATAGTTTGAGCCATCAACTGAAATTAGGCGGAGGGATATAGGAGACACAGTCGCATTCACCTTGTTATTAAATATAATAATTAATATGCTTAGCAGTCTCAACAATTGCTCACAAACTTTTGAAGTGTACCTCACGTCATTTGAGAAAGACGGTGAAGTACACGTCGAAAATTTGTGAGCAAGATAATAAACTGTTGAACTGCAAGGCATGGAAATATTCCAAATTAATATTTGTCTCATCACCATCACTCGTGGAACTTTTATGGGATATAATATACTGTTCAAATATATTCAGATATGTAACCCTAAAGGTAACTCCTCACAAATCTGTTCGTGGTTGGATGGAATGTTCAGTGATGCCCTTAAAAATGGAAGGAAGTACAGCCTCGTTTGATCGTTACCGAGGGAGCGTGCAATGTCTGGTAGCCATCTAAGGTATCACTTCATAAGAAAATTGCTGTTATTGACAATTTGCTCATTGCTAATGATATCATGTCTTGATAATTATGTGCGCCATGGAATAATGACCCCGCGTGTGTCAACTTGGCAGGTCCGACTGTTACAGAGTAATCGCTGTGATTTATCCACCTGTCAAGACGCTACACTCGACGGTTACAGATAAAAATATAGCCTTTCATCAAGGCGATTGTGCTGCTCTAGATCTGTCGAGCCCCTGGTCGATCCTTTAAACGTGCGGAAAGCGGCGAAATAGTCCTGATTATTGCGCGGGAAGTCTTGCTGCACTATTTTTACTTCCCCAATGTTTGGAATCAGCTGAGCTGTCTCTTCACGCCATGTCACAGAAGCTTTTGATTGGTTCATTTTCTCTACCAGGAACTGAATTATTCATGAAATTTTTTCGTAGAAAACTGACGAAAGGTTTCAAAGTTAAAAGTAAGAAAACAACAAGTAACGTTAACGGCTGTGTACTTCTCGCAATCAGAGGACTATTCCGCGCGTTTCGAGGATCGACCACAGGGATCGACAGAGCTTGAGCTAGAGCAGCAAAGAAAAGAGCTACATGTAGCAAGAGCTAGAATGCTCCTTGATTAAAGGCTAATAAAAACATGACGTTGTCAAAATTAGATTTTCTTTGTTTAGTGGATATGGAATTCTACCGCCTCTATATACGGCGTTGCACAAACATGTATGATTATGTTATGGAAGTCCGGAAGATGCAGAAATTGTGCTTTGTCAGTGTTGTTCTTGATTGATTTGTTCACGAACCCTACCCGATAATTGTTAAATCGAGAATGATATCAGCAATATGCAAGGAAATAGAAATGTTATCGTTGAGGGCTTGTTGTTCCATACCTGGAACGTCTGCATATATACTACACCTTGGGATCAAGATTCACTTTATTAGCTGTCAGACTAATGAATGCAGTACTTCAACCCAGATTCGTCCTAAGACCAATTGCAGATTTAGGGTTAGGGGGCACAAGGGTGGCCCTTTAAAAACTAATGGTGTATATCTTAATACGTAAAAGAAAAATGTGCCCACTTTCAAGTGTTAAACCCTGAGAGATATATTACCTGAAAATCTGATAACCTTTTTCTTCTTCTTCTTGTCATGTCTTTTCGGACTTTGTCAGCCTCCTTCCTTTACAAAAACCTGGATCCACCCCTGCTAAGATTCTCCTGGTTGCTTTCATTGAGACATCAAAATAGAGTGATTATCACTGTTTCAGATAGACATTGTCCTTTGTGTTGATGATGATGTGAAAAACACAGTTATCTGAGAAAATGTTACTACCCTTTTGTAAGATACCAGAAAAACGAATTTTTATCAAGAAAGCTGCTTTCCATGGCAAGTACGTAAATTGCAGTGAGGATCTATAAAACATTAAGTAGGTGAATTCTATTCGTAAAAAAAAACAACAACCGGAGTTACATCTACGAATGACTTCCTTTTATGCTTAACAGCTAACCATGGTTTTTAAATCAGGACACTATTCAAATGTATTTGGAACTTCTTGCAGGACAATGGAAACATTTAGCTTGTTTTCCCAACTTTTGAAAATACATTTGATTACCCCCTGTTAACATAATAATGATCACGCCCCTATATCCACAGAGTTGTCGTTCGATGTTGCCTTTTTCTCACTGTTTATCAAATTATGTCATACGAAATATTCAGTGTTGAAAAAGAAATAATTTAAGAAACACGAACCTGCAACTCAATAACATTCTTCATTGAATTTCTTCTCCTCCGTCCTTACGCTTCATTTTCGTTTCTTTTTTTTTCTTTTCATTCCCTCCATTCATAACATATTGGGTTACCGTACATGTGATCATACCAATACACCTCGCGTCCTTGCTATCTGACCTGGTAAAACAATTTCTTTCCTTGTTATCGATTCATAAATTCACCTCGCTACCTATTTGGCATAGAAATCATGTTTCTCTCCCATTATGAAAGTTTAAAACGGTTCGTCAAGTTTCCCCTCATTCAAATTGAATTTATGATTCACCCGTGCTCCATAATTTTCTGCGCGTGAGCGATAGTGTGTTTAGGAAAATATACGAATATGTTAAAAATCCAAGGGCAGGGCAGACAATATATTATCTCTTTCCCCGCGGAATAACATTGAATTATTATGAAAAGGAGTGCATCAATCATATTCGCTTGAACATGAGTACAGCTCACTCTCTGTGGGCGCAGTAATTCATCACGTGTGGTGACATACAAAGAACCCTTAAACAGGGGACGCTCCAGGATTTCGTAAAAAATTTGTAAAGGGGGGCCCAATTCCCCACGATTATTTCTGAAGAGCAAAAAATCAAGAAAAGAAATGGTTTGTCATGAAAAGGAGTTGGCTGGTGGGTGTGTGTGTGTGTGGGGGGATTACACAAAATCTATGTCTAGCAATAGAAATGGGTCCTGACCCCCCCCCCCCTTACACCCCCTCGATCCGTTCCCGCTTAAAGGTTATGAGAATGATTGTCTTCAGGCATAAGCTGCATGTATGTACTCAAGTAAAAAAACAACAACAAACCAAGAAACATATGAGACAAAAAGCCACTTATAAAAGGTCACTCTCTCACTCAGAATGTCAAAATTGCTGTTCTGTGCCTGAGGGGGAGCTTTCCCTTTGTAGATTAGTGTCAACATGAGATTTAATTAACTTAAAGGCAAACTATTAACATTAAAAAAATTTGGGAGCCAAAACATACAAATGCATTGTTATAGCATCCTAGCCACTCCTCAAGAATTGAAGAAAAGGGAGGGGGGGGGGGAAGGGAGGCTAATGGTTGAGGAGAGGGATTATCCTACCCCACCCCCTTCTGAAGGCGCCACTGCATGGGACCTTGTCTACTATATTCCTTAGATCGATATAAGATCTTAATATTATCCTCTGTTGTCTTCTGATTTCATTCTTTCCTTTTTACAGAAACATCAATAAGTTCTCTACTCTGAAAATCAAAGGGTCGACCTCGACTACCAGCCAAATTGTTGCGCCGACATATTTCGCTCCGGTGACAATTACTCCGGACTTCATTTAGTCAAAGATATGGGGTTAGGGTTACCATTGGGTTTTAGGATAGGTTTAGGGTTAGGATTGGGTATATCGTGGCTGGTTCTCGGTTGAAGTTAGCAATTCGATTGGTATAGGTATTAACGGAGGAGCAACAATCGCCGGAGCACGTGCCGTACAACACAAAATTTCTATCCTCAATCTCATACCTATACTTAAGCTGGGGAGCACGTCGCCCCTGGTCAACTCAGGGATATGTGTTCAATCTTCCCCTAGCGACTGAGACTGTCGGTTATCATCTAAAAACAGCAAACACTCTGACATCAGAAGCGAGACATGACTCTCAATCAAGTTAATATCCCCTGTCATAATCGCCGGTTATATCCATTCCATATTCACTCCCTGAGAGTCAGATGAGCGTAAAATCCTACACTTTAATAAAACTATTAACGTCCGTCTGGTTCTCAACAGTTTTGTTCGTTGATGTTGTTTTAATTCAAGAGAGAGAATAAACAACTCGTTTTATATTCATATGACATGAACATTTTCGAATGTATTTGATCTCCGCCATCCCCTGTGGAATATTCTTCTCACCCACCCACTCTCTAATTCGCTCACGGCATTTGTTGCATTTTAAAACGTCCTGATAGTTAGGGAAACATTAAGGGGCGTGCCAGCAGAACCAATATTTAGTCTTAAAGTGTGAGTTATGCCTTTGCAGGCCTGTATGTTGGAACCAGTGGCGTAATGTGGGTCCAACCGGGGGGGGGGGGGGGGGGGGGGTTGACACCGGTGTCTATTGAGGAGGCGGCACCGGTACACAAATTGGATAACAATAACACGAGAGAACGAGGCTTTAGGGTTAGGTGTTGGAGGGGATGTATCATTTAATTGTTACCCTCCACCCCTATTTTAGGTGGAGGGGGTGCCCTCCGTTGCCATCCGATTGTGAACAATAAGACAAGATGTGTAGTTTAAGGTGATATTGAGATTATAATTATCAAGTTAATTGTTAATGCAAAGTTTGAACAAGAATTAGAGGATCTGTTCAACGAACAGCATTCTAAATGTCTCTGTTTCATTATATTTCGTGACAGAACATAAATAACGTATCACCGTCGAAGAAAATATCTAAAAGGATTCTGACTACTTGTTTGTTTGTGCAAAGCCTTGAGGCCATTCACTCAAAACCTGGATAAAATTGTAATAGACAGCATTAATCTAATGGCGTTACCCCAACCTACGCATGCCTTTGTATATCAGAATCGATATTACATTTTGAGCCAAGTGTTTTGAAAATCGAAACGAAGTTTCAGTAAACGATGGGCGAATAACACCCATTAAAAAAATGTAATAATTGTGTACTTGGTATGACGTTAAAAAAAAATGTTATCATTATACTCTGTATTGTGTCTGCGTTAAGCACGGTTACTAGGTTAACCTTTGACCTTTTCGTGGCGACGTGTGGAATAACACGTGCATGTCAGCTGCGATCTTACAATCTTACTTAGATCTTAACTCCTTGAAGATGTTTGTTTGCCACAGGTTTTTTTTTTTTATGGTTTGGCCCCGCGACCCATCAGACATTGTCAGTTGGTACTGTGACCCCATTGGACGTGTTTGACAAGTCCGTATCCCCAAAACAATGTTTTAGTTGATGATTATATAGAATTTAGATTGGATTCATATATTTTATTAATAACATGTTTAAGAACGAGATGTATAGGACCTTAACAATCCCTAGGTTAAGGACCATCTTTTTTTCTCTCTTTTTTTTTTTTTGGCCACATCTTTCTAAAGGTAATTAAAAGATGGATGTCCTTTGTGAAAACATAAAGTCATATGCAAGTTTGTGCGTAATTTTTTTTTTCATTACTCTCTTTCATACAGTCCGGTGATTACCACAAGTGTTTCTTCCTTAAGAAATTGACTGGGGTAAGGTTTGTATAAACGAACCTGGATGGTTTCATTCGGAACCAGAAAAGTGACAATGCCCTTTCACCTTTTCTCACTCCCTCTCCCTCAAGCCACATTCTATACAGATGAATAGGACTCTGCATGCTGTTTTTGCCCGGCGAAATTCGAGCCGATTTGTAAAACCATCGGCGTTCTGTTTGATCAGTACTCGAGGCCGGATTCTAATTCACTTTCACCCGGTATCTTGAAGCTTCAAGTGAGCAATGCATCAACGGGGCTCGCCTGTCAAGTCCTCCGCCACCACCATCCTGCATCTTAAGTACCCCTTATATACACATACCCTATACCACATCCTCATGAATAGTTGCACAGGGGCGGCGCTAGAGGATGATGTGGGATTGTGCCCCTCTTAAATCGTTTGTGCCGGCAAATTTTGTGGTTGTCAGGGGTTGGGAATGTGAACATCTGTTGGCAAATTTAGAAATCCGACAACCCGTTTTTTGTTTGTTTGTTTTTTGTTTTTTTTTTTTTTGTTTGTTTTTTTTTTTTTAAATATAATTCGTTTGTTGGGATAATGTTTACTATACAATGTAGACAGCTGGCCAGGTTCTATAAAACATGTTCCTCTCCAGAGGGAAATAGTTTTGGTTGCCACAACAGGCAGACGATCTTTTTATTCGGGTGGCCTTTAAACCAGATTTGACGGCAGCTGGTTAACCTGGCTTGTAATAAGTTATTTTGATACTGAAAATGTGCTCAAATCTTATCATCGATTACTGTATTGTGCATTATCCTCAACTTGAAAATAGACTCCACATACTGAAGTGTTATGTAATATTTTGATACTGTTGCAAAATTAACATTTGCAGTGCCACCTGTGCAGCAAGATCTCGTGGCCTGTCGATCTACTGAGATGTCCCGAGGAAACCTATGGATAAGAACTATAAAGATTGCCAAACGGATAATGTTTTCATTTTTTTTCCATAATTTGATTTCATTTCAGTATAACATTGAAATGGAAATGATGTTCTGAACATTAATTTAATGGACTGGAATCCAATCTCTTCTAGTTTATTTATTCATTTATTTATTTATTCATTCATTGGCACAAGCTTCAGCTTCACGCACTTTAAGAGCAGATTCATGTACTACATATATTTTCTAATCTACTAGTACATGAAATCTTCTATAGTTGACAAACTACGTAACACATTTTGGGGTGCTTTCCTTACCATTTTGGACTGATTTTTCAACGTTTATTTTCAAAGGTTAAGTAGTATCTTTAAACACTGAATCAAGCAAACAAATTAAACAAATAATTATAGATATCAAGATTTTCTGGCATTAGACTAGAATCTTTTTAAATATAAAGATAACTGAATCATACCACTTGCGGCATTTTAAAATGTTAGTCGAATTCAGTGTGAGTGAATTTAGTATTTTTTCTCAAAACCAGTAGCATCCACTCATGACCACGCCACAACTACAGTCAGATTGTCTGCGGTCGGGTAGACCCTTAAAGCAATGCATAATTAACGACTTAGCCTGGCGTGAATCCACTTCCTTAACCATAGTATAGTATATAGTAGAGCATATCCAAGTTGTTTTATGATAAGTGTGTTTTCTTCTCTCCGTCATTTTATGTTGTACAACACAGGTTCCGGCGACAATTGCTCCTAGGGCAATATCCTACACAAAATGCAAATTCTTAACTTCAACCCTATAGAGCAAACATTATACATAACCTCAATCACATAAACCCTAAACCTAACCTAGAACCATTTGCAACCCTATATCCCTATATCTTTGACGAAATAAACCCAAGAGCACATTTCGCTAGAGCGTTATGTCGGAGCATTAAGCATTTCTTGTTACCAAGGACAAAATAAAAACATACAGCTTCCTTCATCAGTAAACTAAATTTGTCTCAAAGCAATATCATTGTTCATTTTTGATGTCATGTGATTGCATTGCCAGATTACATCTTATTGCTATCACCCCCATATGCATCGTTTTAGGGGTAAAATGTAGCTTCTAAATCTACAACACGTGCCTGGAATTGAATATTTATCCATAATATGTATGCACACTTTTCTCTCTTATTTTTAGCATGACCGACGTTCACCTCTCGTGTATAACCTTTAAGGGCGATAATGGAGAAGTTACCTTAATTTAACATGGTTTATCTTGTTTTATACCTGTTTTGATCAGGCTTTCAGAGAACCCGTACGTGGTTTGCCATGAATGTCGCCGGGGATGCTCTAGGTTTCGTTCCGCAAGTGTTATCGTCATGTGCTGGAACGTTTGGGAAACTGCAACAAACAGGCTGACAACTATACAGGCGAGATATTGTTCTTTCCTCTTTTTTATAAGAGGGATAGGGAAAAGAGAGGGAAAAGAGAGGGAGAGAAAAACAAAGAAAGAGAAAGAAAGAGAGAGAGAGAGGGGAGGACAAAAAGAAAGAAAAATGGAATAAGAAACTAAGATCTTATGTCATGAACTTTAATCTAAAGCCCACCGCACACTATACGATCGACTGCGATCCGATTTGGGAAATGAATCGCAATATAGCATTAAATATGGGCATTTTACAAATACAATCTACCTAAATCAGGTTCTGAACAATATACTTAACATAGGGTTTTGGAGTACTGTCAGCCTTATATCCGGAATAAGGGCCAAATCAGTTTCAAATCGTAGACAATCGTAGGACTGCTCTGACGTCACTACGACTCGGTGCAGATTTGGCCTTTCCTCCGACTAGGAAGCGCGCAATAGGCCGTACTTTTTATTTTGATATCTTTATGACTATTCAGAACCTCAATCAAAAGTATCTTATGTGTTTAAATGTTTATATCAAATGTTATTACATTTTCTTCCGAAATCGGGTCGCAGACCGATCGTATAGTGTGCGATGGGCTTAACAGTCTTTCAGGAAAATACCCAAGCAGACCAGAAGTGGAATCCATTTAAAGGGGGTACCCAATGATGAAACAATGTTAGTTCATTTAAAAGATCATGATTTTATTAGCAGAAAATCATCTGCCTTAAGTTTTTAAAAAATTCGTGTTGCCAGAAAAATCCCCGAAATATGGTAAGACTTCAGGATATTTTGGCCCCTCAGCTGTGTCCCAATTTCAGCTAGGTAACCACAATGACGTCAAAGTGGTTACCCAGGTTCGCGTATTGCAGATGTGTTGCGCGCTAGACTGTACAAAATGCATTACACCTTGCGCGCATTTTGCTATAATTGCGCGACAAGGTAACCACTTTGACGTCATTGTGGTTACCTAGCTGAAATTGGGACACAGCTGAGGGGCCAAAATATCCTGAAATCTTACCATATTTCGGGGATTTTCTGGCAACACGAATTTTAATTTTTTTTTAAGGCAGATGATTTTCTTCTAATAAAGTCATGATCTTTTAAATGAACTAACATTGTTCCAGCATTGGGTACCCCCTTTAAACATTCATCTTGTATCCCTTCCCCCATATTTATGTTTCTTCCTTCTTTCTTTTACTTTAATAACTTTACATAGGTTTAACGTGAAAGGTTTGGGTAGATTGAATGTTTCGATATAAGCAGATAGAGAAAGGTTCGGCATTTTATGGTTGAAGTTTTCCTGTTGATAGCTAAACTAATCTGGGAATCTCATCTATGGGTGTTTCAGTACCTGAATATGAACATGTTACAAGGGCGTACGCGTCTGTGTTTCGTTTCAGTCATACAATCTTCGCCTGCGGACATTCTCCCATTGTAAATCGATTTTGACGATTCTCCGATCGTATGATCTTGAAGATAATTATGTCAGTTTGGATTTTTTTCGAAACGAACGAACAATAGAAGAAAGAAAGTATAGTCTTTGGTGATGTCATGAAATTACACCTTGGAACCCTCAAGGCATAGCTTAATCATCCCAAATCTATGAAAAGTTTGGTTTAAAAGCTGTTTATCACAACCAACTGTGATACCAGCCGAACGCCAAAGAGAGAGAGAGAGAGAGAGAGAGAGAGAGAGAGAGAGAGAGAGGGGGGGGGGGAGAATCTTTATAGGTAGAGCAGTTCAAAAAACAAAGCAATTAGTATGCCAAAACTGCAACTATCATGTGCCACATTTTAAAGTCCAAGACAATTCAGCAAAAGGTCACAGACCGTTTTATTACGATATTTTCTTTTCTGACCATGCACCAGGCTCTTTCAGCAGGACAACATTATTGCTTTCTTGGCGATGTCATATTGAGACAAATAAACAACTATCTCTCTCTCTCTCTCTCTCTCTCTCTCTCTATCTCTTTCTCTCTTTCTCTCGAATGTGGATACACTTTGTGAGTAATAATATGTTGCGTTGTAGCAGCCAAGGGGTGGGTCTACAAGTCTACTTTAAAGACCTCGTCTGCGAGCAAATATCCTAACTTGACACTTATTACAAAAAATACATTGGCCATACTCTTGAAAGCAATTTTGGTAGATATAGAGTTCACGAAAAAAAAAATAGAAAAAGAACAAAAATAGAAAGGAGAACAAAACCTTCGACATTTTGGGATCATCGTAATTTTAGATAATTGTTGATGACAAAGTTATCATTGACTTTGCAAGTTATTATCTCAATAAAACCATGCGAAATAAAAACTTATTATGTTGGGGAAAGAGGTAGAGGGAGATAGGGACGCAGGAAAAGACAGGCAGACACACAGAAAGACATAGAGAAAGAGAGAGAGAGAGAGAGACAGGAAGATAGAGATACAGAGAGAAAGGGAGAGGGAGGGTGAAGAAGGATAGGTGGAAGAAGGTGAGTGGGTGTGGGTGTGTGTGTGTGCGAGGAGAGAGAGGGGGAAGAAGGATAGATAGAATAAGGTGAATGGGTATGGGGGTGTGTGTGTGTGTGTTTGGGTGTGTGAGGAGAGAGAGAGAGAGAGAGATAATATTTCACAAGCAAGTGAACTGAATCTTCTTCATCATCTCATATACCCTTATAGATCTACATTAAAAGTTCATTTATTACCAAAAGTATAATTTAAAAAATACAAAGTATTTAGTTGGTGTATAATTGTGATTTCAAGCTTTTCTGCGTTATAAAAACCAGGTGGAGATCATGATTTTATATTTACAACAAGGAAAATGCGCATCTCATGTCCTTCGTGATCGCACAGTAATTGATCGCCTATGCTTTTACGATTTAATCTCATTTCACTAAATGCATGTGTTTCTTGGCAAAAATTA
>CM046834.1:11887683-11892683 GCA_025618425.1 Heliocidaris tuberculata
GAGAATTCCTTGAGAGTTATGAAAATTCAAATTTTCGCCCACAGGGCTTCATTAGGATTAGGAAATGGTGAACTTTATCACCTTCCATTTCTTCTTCAATTTTTAAGCATTCCGCAAGAGTACATTTACTATGTATATATATATATATATATATATATATATATATATATATATATATATATATATATATATATATATATATATATATATATAATAACGACATATTTCCAGTTATTTCTACTGTACATTTTTTCAGCTTTAAAAACATCCATGTGCATCTCACTGGCTCTGTCTCTCTTTATCTTTTCCACCCGCTTCTGTTCCCTCTTCCCTCTTCCCTCTCTCTTTCTCTATCACATGTTCTCTCTCTCTATTCTTGCAACAACAACAACAACAAGAACAGTTACCTCCTCTCCTCCGTCTTAAGATGATGTTAACCTTGTCCTCCCCAGTTATGCAGCTCGGTAGTCAACCTCTCTGGGGATCTTGCAAAATTTCTGTCAACAGGCAAATAAAAAAGATAAAGATTATACATTTTGAATTATCTAATAAAATAACGAAGTAAATAAAAATCTGTTCAGAATAAAAGGGCACCTCCCTGTTCAGCCTGCGAGTGGATGATGAACAATAGTGCAGAATTTATATGGAAATGTAACTTTTCTATCAATGTGCTTAATTCAAACATGTACAAGAAAGAATTTTGTTGAGCACCCGATCTTTTTATACAAATCGCCCTAACTTCAGTCGTGTTCAAAGGTAACATTTTCTTCGCCTTCCGCTTCAACTAATGTTAGAGCAATATGAGTGTCAGAACATGACGGACCTGAGTGCTATACAAGAAGCGACCATTATTATTATTATTTTTATTAATACTTCTTCTTCTCCTCCTCCTTTTCGGCGATTCCTATATGCTTTCGCTGTCCGTCCGTCCGTGTGAGATATCTTGGAGTGTTAAAGAAATGAGGCAAGCGCTATGACATCATAAATTATGTACAGCAAAATGTCGACTTGTTTCACTGTCTATATAGGCCCTACAATGTCACAATGCACGCCGATATATCCAATACCGTTTTGACAGCTAACGTAACTCATGTCACGTACAAATTTACGCGGAAAAACGCAATTTTAAAGAATAGTGAAGTTCCGATGAGAGTGAAAATTTGTTTAGCAACTAATCGTAAGAATATCATAATAGTCAGTCATATGGGAAGGATTTTTTTGAAATGCCCTCACATTCCAAATATAATCAGAAATTCAGTACTTTAAAACTTTGGATCAAATTTTGATGCCACATGTGTATGTAGTCCCATATACCTCTATCTGTGCATGTGCAAAGCTTTTCACTGCATGCACTTGTGTGCAAGATTTAGTCAATTTGTCTTCATTTCGATCATTCTAAAACCTAACATTACACCGTTATTCTTAGAAACTACCTAATCATACTTTCCCAATAACATCAAGTTTCTTTCACGATGAAATCGCATGACCAGAACTCAACTGTATCTTTAAAACCTCTCCTTCGAGGAGACTTCCTTCACTCGTCACCCCTATAAAGAGCTTTACATGTCGTGTTTAAATCAAACAATTCTCTCTCTTCATCTTTCAACAGGCCTAAGCAACTGTTCATCTCTGTGTTTAGTCTAACACATTCATGTCTTATCACAAAACAATGACTGCATAGTTGCATACCCAGACACGTTCCGCGGTAATACCCCCAGTCACAACACCGAGACCGAGGCCAGACCGACTACAGACCGAGCAAAAATGTACCTTACCTCGAATGGCCAAGAATCTGTTGGGCTGGAGTCAGTTTGGAGTCGGTTTCGCGGTGTGACTGACGTACAGGCACGTACCGACACAATCACGCATCCTCGTAATTACACGAATGCACAACACTACATGGAGTCTTAACAACATAACACAATGTCATGTGGCTTAACAGTTGGCTACGTATGTATTAAGTGTACGGCCTCTTGTCTATAAAGAATGATGGATGACTTGATGAAAGTTTAATCCTGACATGGTTTACAGTGAAGTTTATGAGGTGGCAAATATGCAAGCTTTCCAACGAAAAAAAATAAATTATAAAGTAAGGGAAAAGGGGACTTTCTAAGCTATTCAATATTGAGGTTGTGTCCCAGATACATTTCCTGCATACGTGAGTGATTTCATTAATATAAAAATGTGGTAATACATTTATACCTAGTGATCCATATACATTTTCTATATTCAAGCTGCACATCTCTGACTTGCTTTGATCATTGTAACCTCAAACACGTATGATGTTTGCGATGCCATCCTAGTTTGGGAACGATACAGCGATAAAAAGCGGGAGCTCTGTGCATTGTATATTGGTGAAGGGTCTTAACTCTGATACGAGAGGTCCAGGGTTCGATTCCTCGTCAATGCTTACACACTTGGACAACGTGGAAGCCACCCTTATTTGTCCCTCTCGAACAAAATGTATTAGATGGATTCCTGGCAAATGCTGGGGCTCTCAAGAAGAGCAGCATTAACCTTTTCAAGACAATTGAACACATTTTGTGGTTTGGCTCAATAACTTTTGATCCAGAGCTCTCAAAAATATACAGATGCCAGAGTAGAAAGAGCAAAATTTTCTGCACACACTATGTCCATTTTTATTGCATGACCATATTGCATTTGATGCCAGGAATTTTAAAAACAAGAATAAGCTTTGAGATCCTTAAATTGGCAACACATTGAGAGATTTAAAATCATTGTTTTTTATCAAAATTGGCAATTTCTTTCAACTATTCAATAAATTTCTAACCATGTATATTGTTTTCAAAGACATTACACCTTATTTGAACCATGTAGCACTAAAAGAAAAATATTATTGTTGCCAATTTGAAGAACAAAATGTGATCAATTTAGCCCTTAAATAATCCCTGTCCTGAAAGGGTTAATACTGATGAAGGAGGCTACCCTGGGTAAACAAGATTATATTCCTATCATTGTTATTATCAACGACTTTTATGAATGTGTATCGTAGCTTAAGTCATTTGTGGCTACTGTAACGAAATCGCCCGTGTTACGAATCGCCCTTCAAGCAATGCTAAACTCTAAAATAATCTGTTACTTTGATGTGAAAAAGCATAATTCCAAAATGAACAAAGCTGATCAAAATAATCTTTTAAAATAAATCTAAAGAAAGAAACGTATATATTTATATGTAAAAAAAGAGAGAAGGGTGTATAGCCAATCCACAAGCCTTTTATCTGCAGATGGAAAATATTCATAAAGCAATAATCCCTATCTAAGTGATCCAATACATATTCTAAAGCAAAATTAGAAGAATGATGACTTAGAAATACTGCGACAGATAATCATTGAAACACTGTATTTTTCACTATTGATATTTTGTAACAATACCTTATTCTATTATGTTCGATAATTCTATTTTATGTAATTTTCATTTTTGTGGAATTATTTTTAACATCTTTTATAACTTCAATTCTCAATCATTTGTATAGAAAGTAATCATCTATCGCAATAGCCTTTGCCGTAGAGATATTAAAGCTAATATTTTCCTGCATCTCGTAGTTTATTTGGAAATAAATCACACGTCTCTTTAAATATATAGTATTTCCTAAAATACTTAACCTTTCTTTTTTGCGTTTTATTTAAACCATGCTTTTCGTTTAAACCAAATTACGAAAAAATATCTTCAGTCTTTTTATCTCCTTCTTCCGACAAAAACCTAAAATCGCTCAGAAAGATGAAATTATGATGTAATTGAATGTCCTTGAGAGAGAAAGGAAATTGAAGTGAGTGCAATTGAGTTAAATAAAAGAACATGTAGAGTTGAAGATTGAGGATGTACAGAAGAAATGTATGTTTGTTGTCGTGCTTTCTGGATTGCCGCTGTTGATTTTGTGGTTGACACTTGTACAGTAGACGATATGAGAATGCGGTGGCTATTCTTTATGTATAATGCGCATCTTCTTCTTCTTTTTTTTTTTGTATCGAAGGAACATAGTGTGAGATTGATCAAAGACATAACATTGAAATGTCTTAGTTAAATTGCTTGAGAGCGTGAATCACGAAACAACTGAAGTTCTTTTGCGTAGATAATAATCTTCGAATCTTAAAATATATAGGAATATGAAAACTATGAACCCATTAACATGGAAGCACGATTTATCTTACTTTTTTATTTCTTTTGAGATTGAGGTATTGCGATCCTTCAGATGAGGTGAGATTGTTTTATTTCTTTCTGGCACGTGTTTCCCCCTGAATACCTCAACGGATTTTATTCCTAACACCAGGTCAAGCAGCACATGTTCCAACATTCGATTTATTCTGACAAATCTGGGAGAAGGAGAGAGAAAGAGAGAAAGAAAGAAGGGAGAGAGAGAGAGAGGAAGAGAAGAGAGAGAGAGATGTGAATTGAAATTTCGATTTTTTTTTTCTCGAAGGAGCTCTTTCCTGCGTTGCCATGGGAACGGAGAGAAGTCCCTTTCTGGAACATTTAATTGCTGAAGGCATTTCAGCCTAGGGAGATCCTTACCCCTGTTATAAAGCTTTCCGTAGCTCGGGGACGATGATCGCTTTACAGCGTACTTTAGTAGGAAAGGTACTCTGGTTTAAGATTAAATCCATTTGTTACCCCAAAACCAAAAATATCTTATTCTATACGTAATGTATACATTACGTATACATATATAGATATGATATCTATGCTGCATTGTTGCATTGTGTGTTGCACCTGAGGTAACAGTGTAATCATCACCAAAAATGCCCTTAGTTGAATTGATCATTGATGCAGAATGCTAGGAAATGCAGATTTTGAGGTTTCAAGGGGAAAGAAAAAACTTTATGTCTTTTGAAAAGAGGTTTGAGGTGTCTCCAGAAAAAAGGTTTCAAGAGAAGCCTAGTACTTAAACTAGCAAAATGAAGGTTAGTGTGCATATAAATTTTATGGATAGAAATATACAAAAGATCTGCAGTTCCCCTTTTTCCCCCTTCATTTGAATATA